>CAKALU010061283.1:0-44789 GCA_916700995.1 Hozukius guyotensis
CTTTGCTGCTCTACACTGCAAATTTCCCCACTGCGGGACTAATAAAGGAATATCTTATCTTAAGTGGAAAGTTTCTGAAAGCTCAGAGTTTACGAGTTGTGACATGTTTGTTGATGAAGTCAGAAACGGCGGGGGCCATGGAAGGTCATTTTATGGTGCACATAGGTTAACATATTGTAATTTTAGTCATATATTGTTTTTTTTTTAATTTTACACTATGTCTGAGGAAAATGTTGATATTCCAAACGGCCTCATCTTTTTCCTCTGTCATCATGCTTTTGCATTTCAAGCATTATCTTACCTGCTTGCTAGCTTGCTAAATTGTTAGCCTCTGTGGCTTCCAGACCATGGATGTATTAAAAGAACTGGATACAGCGTTGGAGGCGGGGCCCCGTTCATTCCTATGAGAGTTGCTCTTTGGCGCATGAAGCCTAAATGACTCGACTTCCGTCTGGAAAAGTACCCGTATCTTGGTGGATCTTGGGCAACTGGGACATGCGCAGTAGCGTCCGCTCGGTCACATGACTTGGTCACGGGGTCCCAACGTCACGCCGTTGTCACGGTTTGGCGCTCCAGCCTCGGTCTCACTCACATGACCGGAGGAAGGGAAATAACTCTGGATTCAGCTATTAGTGCATTTGACAACTTTAAAAACTAAATTTTTTAAATAAGGGCTATTAGAGTGTTCTTACTGGGAAGTTGATTCACCTCAAAAATTTAAAAATTTAAAAATTATCCGCTGAGTTACAGACGTCTCTTTCCCAATGTAAGTCTATGGGAAAAAGTATTTTTAGGCCCAACGGCATCACGTGACTGACACGGAAGTTGCAGTACCGCCGTTTGGCAACTACGAAAGTCCGGATCGTCGACTGGCGCACTTCCTGGGGGCTTGTTCCAGACGCAGACAGTGACATTAATTTTGCCGTTGCCTAGCAGCGATGTTCTCACGACTTACAACTTGAACGCCAATCATATCGTGTACACGACTTCCCATGTAGTAACTACGACCTCACTAGTTTTATTTGAAGGCACCATTAGCTTTGAATGTATGGTTATTAACTAGCAGGTCATTTTAGCTAACGCACAAACACACTCTCTTGTGTTTTGGTTCACAAGACATCACTCCTAAAGGACCAGTGTGTAACATTTTGGGTGATCTGTTAGCAGAAATGGAGTATAATATTCATAACGATGTTTTGTTTAGTGTATAATCACCTGAAACTAAGAATTGTTGTGTTTCCGTTAGCTTAGAATGAGCTCTTTACATCTACATAGGGGGTGGGCCCTCTTCACGGAGTCCACCATGTTTCCGATACCGCGGATTTGCACTCGTCCAGTTCAGTCACCTTTGACTGTCTGTAACTGCGTGTCTTCATTCTGAGGTTCATGTGTGTTCTCTTTCTCTCATATATACGTGTTTGTGTGTGTGTGTTATATATGATTATATGATTGAAGCTAGCAGTAGCTGACGTTAGCTTTCAAGTAGCCCCATTTGGGACAGTGGTTAGCTAGCTAGCTATGGCATACTCACTGGGGATTTCGAGGGCTGCAGCAGTTTCTGCCAACTTCTTTCTCAACAGTTTTTCTTCTTGTAAAATTTCCACCAGGAGCAGATGTGACATCATCTCAAAAGGAATCTAGTTGTAGTCTTGTAAATAGTGACCCCGCAAGATCTTCTGTCTTTGCAAAATATTATAGTCGGTGACTAAAAACTCTCAGACTTAAGACACATTGTCTTTAGATGTGAGAGGGTGTCCGACTTCAGTCTTTTAAAAGTCTTTTCAAAGTCTCGTAGTGTATGGTAGGCATTACTGTATTTTGAAATGTATCCATTTCTGTTGTAAGACGAAATGCAAGACTAAATTGCGATTTGACAAAGGGTCACAAAATGCTAACCGGCTAGCCAAGGCTAACGGTTATTAGTGGACTGTTCACTGCTCGATTAGCGGTGTTAGAATGGAAAACGGACACCAGCAGGAGAAGAAACAGTTGCGATTCCTTCTCTGCAACACCAATGACTGCACTGCCCGGTCACACTGATTTCAGATAAATGTGATATTAGTCACTACAGTATGGGCAGTAAGCTGACTCAGTCGTTGTTGCATGATAAACAAAAGGCCTTGTGGTGTCAGACTGCGCAGATGACTCACTGTTACAGGAACCAGTAGTCCACTCACTAATATAAATATCATATGTCACACAAACTGTACTGCTACATCCGTGCAGATCTTCCTAATGGGCTCATACTGTATATAGAATCTGTAGTCTGAACTAACTAACTAACTTGTTTATGTTTATTTTTATGTTTTTCACACTTGACAGATCTGCAAAGACATTTTCGTCTTTTATGTAATTCTATTTTCTAATATTTTGTACTTCACAAAGATGTAAGGTTTCAAAGACATTGTCATAAATTGCTGGTTGGGGCTTTGTTTCACCTTTTGATCTGAATGATCACCACTACAGACTTAACATACGTAAAAAAAAAAAAGCTATAAAGCAATTCTTTTTCAAATATGGAATCATTTAATTGATCTTGGAAAAATAGGTGACTGACAGATCAACCCCCTCCAGCTCCAGCACCAATCTTAATGACATCTTACTGGAGCTGAGCAGGGCGATTAAGACAGGATGCAGCAAACAGTGGGCTCCAGCCTCCTCTTTAGCATTTACCGATCAAACTTCCTCTCGGTCAACCACCTTACACAAATACATCACAGTGGCTTTTTGCAGACTTGCAGTTGACCAAGTTAATTTGTCAGCCATATGCAAAACAAACTATTAAACTGTGTAAGTTAGTCACTCAAGATGATCTTTCCCAGTTGTTAGCATGACAATCAGAGATTCAGTGATGTATGCTCCAACATGTGTTTAACTTCAGCTTCCAAACATCCAGGATTCCCTGCACTGTCACAATAGAAACATTGTTGGATTGGCTAGGCATCAATCTCTATTAGCAGCCCGGTTGCACAATTTGGCATATGAATGGCGTACAAGATAATGCGCAAGGCATTTAGCGTACAATAAGACCGTTGTTTCTTGCTTTTGGTGTGTCATGTGTACGCTATGTAGCCTGTAATGACCGCAAATTGAACTAAGGCTGTCAAAGTTAACGCGATAACGCAAACATGTCATACTAGCTTGTCACGAAGGAGGCTAAATAACGCTCCAAACTTGCGCTAAATTTTGGCGAGGAAAAACTGGCATGGCCATTTTCGAATAGGTCCCTTGACCTCTGACCTCAAGATATGTGAATGAAAATGGGTTCTATGGGTACCCATGTAATTCCATGCAGTTTTGGGCAAGCCATAGTCAAGTCAGCACACTGACAGCTGTTGGTGCCTGTTGGGCTTGAATTTGCCATGTTATGATTTGAGCATATTTTTTTTATGCTAAATGCAGTACCTGTGAGGGTTTCTGGACAATATTTGTCATTGTTTTGTGTTGTTAAATGATTTCCAATAATAAATATATGCATACATTTGCATAAAGAGAGAATTTTTGCCCACTCCGATGTTGATAAGAGTATTAAATACTTGACAAATCTCCCTTTAAGGTACATTTTGAACAGATAAAATTGTGTGATTAATTTGCAATTAATCGGGATTAAATATTTTAATCAATTGACAGCCCTAATGTAAATGCATTCGCGTAAATATGCCACGCTCAAAGCTAGTGACTAGAATAAAAAGCGAGAAAGACTACTTATAATGGGCGGGTGGGAAGGTGGATGGGTCCAACAAATACGTGACTTTCAACAAGGAGACTGGTGTTCAAAACCTTTGTCTTTTTAGTAAGTTACGTAAGGGTCGTTAGTGACGTTTGTGATGTATTTTCTGTAATTATGTTGTTGTTTCTGTTTATATTTTACTCGGCTTACGTACTTATTTTAAGCCCAACCGTGATGTTTTTCCTGATCCTAACTAAGTAGATTTGTTGCCTAAACCTAACTGCGGACATTACCGTGGTGTAGTTGCGTGGCGTAATGACACAAGAAAAGCGTTGTGCTATTTATACGCCTTCCCATGAGATCGGGTTGGTATTAGACACATGCATGTTGGAGAATCTGAAAGAAAAGAAGAATATCTTTGTCAGATTTATCAGTTAATTCCTCTTTCTATCATTCAAATGTCCAAACAACATCTGCAAATTATTGAGAACTTAATTGTTTAATCGACTCACCAAAATAGCAGAATCATGTCCCCAAAGATGACCGATATTGGATGGGGCAATGAGGCTTCTAAGGCACCTCAATCAATTTCACCATCAATACCCCTCGTAACAAACAAGGCCACCTGAGTGGGCTTTTTCTATCACATAATTGTGTTCAGGAACATTGCAGAATCACACTGTGAAGATGCTCAAATTGAACGTAAATTACAGGGATACAACTCTATCTCTCAGACTAAATTTTCTATCTTTAGTAAGACGATCGTAAAACTGCTTCATTCTAATGCTGTATGGTGCCAGCCTGAACCTGTGGACATAATCTGTCAAGTGTTACTGAGTATGGAGGACTGTATACCATCAGATATACAGTCTCGGTTGACCTTTAATCTTAAACCCGTTGATACAGCAGCAGTAAGAGAACCTGCTCTTTGTTTCAAATTCTAACTTTAGTGTAACACCTCACAGTTTTAGCTGGGACAGTGGTTAGAAGTTAGAAGGCCAGTTGTGATGGTAACTGTGTCAGAGTTGCTGTCTGCAAACTCGTAAGACTGTCTTGATTTCTTGCTGCTTCTCTCCTCTTCTACTCTATCGATCTTTCTTGACCTTTTCCTGGATGGACCAGGCAGAGGATCTTCTTCAGCACGTTCAGCATGTTTGACTGGACTAATTTCAGTTTTCCTGTTGAAATCGTCACAGTTGAGCTCACTTTTCTTCTGTTTGTGTTCTTCCAGTTCAGACAGACAGGAGACCTCCTGGCTGGTGGTTTTCTTCTTTCTAGCGCAGATGCAGGGCTCAAGTGGTCAGCCCATTTGACTGCTGTTTCCATCTTCTTTGTCTCCACTCTCTGCTTCTCCAGCTCTTCTTCCACCTGTGCCTTGTCCTCCTGCCACTGGAGCTGTCCAGTCTTGAGCTCCTGCTGAGCCTTTTCCAGAGCAGCCACGAGGGTGGTATTTCTCCGCGTTTGCCCCTGAAGCTCAGCCACAAGGAAAGCTCTTGATTTCTATGCCTTCCTCGGGAGGGTGTTGTTCTCCAGCAGGGCGCTATTCGGGAGCCTCGGGTGTTTCCTTCTAGGCTTCCTCCTCCTGTGTTGGCTCCAGTCGCTGTTCTCCTGTTCTCGGAGCCGATCGAGAAAAGTAGACAGCGAGTCCTTTTTTGATTTCGAGGAGGACTCTCCCCTCAGTTTCACTTTGAGTGAGCCTCGCCTCGCTATCCTTCAGTTCACATTTAAACAGATCTTCCTGTTAACTGAGATGGTAATCTTTTGAGGGGTTTAACCTCCTTGGAATCGAATTCGGTGTATTCCAACATATTAGCTGTTTTTCTCCTCTGTCAATGTTTTCGCTTGCAAAGTGCACCTTCTGTTGTCACTGTCAAACTTCTCTGAGGGAAATTTGTTGCTGAATCAAACTTGTGCCAGTACTGTATTTATACACAATTTTAAAGCTAGAGTGAAGATACTGGCATCATATGAAAGAGGTATGAAGGCGGTTAAATAACGCACCAAATGTGCGCTAAATTTTGGCGAAGAAAAACTGGCATGGCCTTTTTTCAAATGGGTCCCTTGACCTCTTTCCTCAAGATATGTGAATGAAAATGGGTTTATGGGCACCCACGAATATCCCCTATTTATATCTATTTATATATCACTGCCACATCTAGACAACTATATCTGACTTTTGAGTATTCCATTAAAGTAATAAATCTGTTAATTGACGCATTCACACATCGGCATTTTTTTCTTTTGCCAGCTGCCCTTCCTGCATTTGGCAGCTTCAACTGTGTTAATTTTAGACTAGATTATGAGTTTAACTTCTTCGTATTTGTCTAATATAGTTCGCTCCTCCTTTGTAAAATCTGCTGCTCTGCCTGTCTGTCTGCAAGTCTGTAGACTTGTCCATGTTTGTGATTGGTCAGATGCTACAAACCCCGCCCCTTTTTTATGTGAACACGCTCATCGCCAGACTGAGAAACCCTGGGTTGACTTACCGAGTTGATAACCACCGTCGTAGGAACGTTAAGCGGGATCGCGGTTGTTAAGGGTTAGTTAAGCCAGATAACGAGAAGATATCGCAGGTACGTTGAACTCGCTTCGTAGAACAGGCCTCTGGAGACATTAAGGAAATGATTCAAACTAATCTTTCAAACAGGAATTTGTAGTAGGGAAAATACTTCACATACCAACTGATTCTTCCACTTTACAACTCTAGAGAATGTGTTTAAGCTGAATAGAAAGATGTTAATTGGTCTACAAGATGGATGCAGGATCTATATATGGTACATATATAATGTAAAGTGTGTATGAGGACATAATAAGGACACAGGAAAGTAGTTAGAGACCGTCTACAGTAGATCACTTGCAGTTACACACTTCACGTTTTACAAAATAGAAACTTCTCCAGCGACCCAACACAGGAAGAGTTACGTTTTAGGACGTATTTGTTGCCGTGTCAATATATGTTTATGTGTGCGTGCATGTGTGTGTGTGTTTGACCTATGTATTGTTCCAGTCTTACGGGATGGAAATCCCCCCAGCCTCTTTCTCGGGTCCTGTGTGTCCGAGTGTGAAGCGCGTGTGTGTGTGTGGTGTGGGTTGTATCCGGCAGCCAATCACATACTAGCTCTGAGGAAGCAGGAAGCAACATGTTGCAGCCGATCGACCAATGAGAAGCCGGGTCTGGAGGAGTAGCCGACCTCAGGAAACCGCTGGCAGAGTATCAGGGGTTCAGACCTCCAACAGACTTCCTAACCAACACGACTGATTGTTCGATCTTCCCGTCCGTCCACTTCTTTCGTTTATTTTTTCTATTTTCAGTCACTCTATTCATCTTTTCCTCCATCTTGTTGTATCCTTGCTCTGTTCTTCCAAATCCAACCACTCCTCTAATCTTGAATCTGCATCTCTATCCATTCTGCCCTCCATCCGTGCTCCGTTCGCTCCACGCGGTTGAAAAGTATGGTGGTATTTTGCGTCGTTCTGCCGCCGTCATGTCCGCCGACATGTCCGCTCCATCCTTGAGGAAGAAGAAGTCATTTGCACGGAGCGCCAAGCCGAGCGTCAGGATGTGTATTCGGGAACAGAGGGATGTCATGTAAGTTCTTACTTCACTCTCCCGTTAGACTTTGTGTTGTCTGAGATTGTCCTTACCTGCCTTGATTTGGTTACCAGTTAAGACCTGTTTGAGGGATTGAAGGGATATCTTGTAGGTTGTCTGTATCTGGGATACCTTCTGGCATTTAGTGGTTCTTTTCATCAACTTGGGTATCAAGTGTGCTTTGCAAAACCACTCCGCTGCAGGTTTATGTCATCTGTATTGGTTATGGTTTGATTTGGTAAAGTTTCTTCCCTGTTACAAGAAGTCAATGAAGCAACTGAGGGATTTCCTGTCTTTGCCTGTTTATTGGAGTGTGAAACCTGCAAATTGTAGTTTGAGAGTCTCAGTGAAGTTATTTTTTACATTACTTGTGTGCTGATGCGGTTAACCTACAATTATTCATCTGATGGCTGCTGTTTCTATCGTAGAACCTTACAGTCTGCAGTATTGAGAACCAGTTAGGAAGTGAGGAGGTCAGAAGTAAACACGTATGCATTTTCTCACGACACATCTGAAATAGTGGCATTTTGACAGCTTTCACCGGACGTGAAACTTTGAGTAACGTCCATTTGAAGCAGGCTGAAGTGCAACACCTACAGCAGCAGCAGCGACACATACTTTACTTTATATACTCCGTCACTGTGCAGTCAAACACACTGCAAAGAAACAAGCACATGGTCAAGTAAACTCAAGTTTATTTAAGTCAACCTTTGTTCCAAGAAAAAAACTCCTCATTGAGCGAATGGAGGAAACAGTTAGGTGTTATGGCGCCATTGATACAATATCTACTGCAGCAGAGCGGAAAATCAACACAAACACAAAAAGGGGAAGGTAAGAGGGCAATAAACCTGTGAACTTTAAGGTTGTTATACTGAATGAGGTCTGATTACAGAGGCCGAATATGATGTAACCAAATTGCAAACTACATTATTACGCACACGAGCAGTAGCTTGTGCAGTAGGTCACGTCCTATTTTTGGATGTCTCGGATGCTAGTTTTATCCAAAGGGACTCTTTATGTTATAGGGGACATATCATGAAAAACTCCCTTTTTCAGTGCTTGTGCACACACATTTGGGTATCTGGAGTGTCTACCAACCCACGAACTGTGAAATAAGACAACCCAGTCAGTTTTTTGTGTGCTGTCTGGATCAGAAAATATGTGATCCAACAAGCCATTCAGATTTGGCTCCCCTACCTAGGTCACATGACAACACAGTCTCGCGGCAGTTCGTGAAATAGTCACGAAATTGAATCTATTTGATTCGCGTACATACACACAAATTTCCCTCTTTTTTTCGTGACGCTCAGCGCGATTTTCATCTGCGTATTTTATATGCATTTTCCTAAGAAATTCAAGCAACACGCTCCAGTCTTTTCAAAATAAAACTATTAGGTTTAGGAATAGATCAACTTGGTTAGGCTTAGGCAACAAACTACTTACTTAGGTTTAGGAAAAGATCGCAGTTTGGGTTTAATTAACACCGGAAGTGGCGTGACTTAAGTACAGAAGTTACATGACAGATAAATCAACTTTGACTTGTGGTTTCACATGGGACACAAACACCGGTCTCCTGGGCGAAAGTCAGAACCGGTTCACAATTATGTGGACACAAAGAACTGATTTTGTGCTGACATCTCGAAAAAAATAAAAAAAATTGTCTATGTCAACGAATCAATACATTAAATTTTGTGACTATTTCACAAGCTGCTGTGCGACTGGGCTGCACATGCAGGCTCATTAGACCGTATTTTTATCAAATATTTTTCTCACATGCCAATCAGAGCAAACACTTCAGCTTTTTGGGAGGGGGTCTTAAAGAGATGGGCGCTAAAACAGAGCGTTTCAGACAGAGGGTGAATACAGGTATATTCAGACAGACAGTATGAAAAAAATAATGTGTTTTTTGAACATTAAAGCATGTAAACATGTTCTAGAAGAAACCCAAAATACAAGTATGAACCTGAAAATGAGCATGATATGTCTCCTTTAAGACCCTAAAGGTGAAAACATATGTCATAACAGTGCCACAAATGGGGTTTGGTTTACATATGCAGCAAATAGATAAGTGACACATCCAGTTTTCACCAGTTTTGGGTTATTTTATACTGAACACTTCAATATCTAAACAAAGCCTGACGTAATCAGACACAAATCACGTCTGCCTGGTGTTTTTTCTCCTCAGAGACACACTCATTTTGTTATTTTCCAGTGGAGATAAGACTCCATGATGGTTCCCCAGACACGTCAGCTGTCAGTTGCAGCCACGGTAATTCCTCAGCAAGGTTCATTTACAGGAAATGTGTTCTCATTGTCGACCCCGTGTCGGGGGGGAGGGAGGGTGGGCATGCAGTCAGAGCAAAATCTCAACGCTCTTGCTCTCTCTTCCTGCCTCTGATTCTCTCTCTCTCTACCTCTTTATAGCTCTGTCTCTAATTCACTGTCTGTGTAGTTTTGTTATCTTTGTGGTTTTTACTTCAGAAAGGAAATACGCTACAGTTTTTGAATATTTGCAGTGTGTGTGTTAGTCTGAAAGGAATCCTTCCTGTAGCCGTTATGGAAGTGTGACAGTATCTCTGGAGTGGAATTGCCATATTTGGACACAGGAAGTGATGCGCAGGAGAAGCCACAGGTAGAGAAAGAGGACCTGGTTTTACTATTTCAGCTTACATTAAGCCCACCGCTGCAGCTGTGTAAGTGTGTGTAAAGTAAAAGTTAACTTTATGTTTCTGTTCCGTTTTTTTTTTTTGAGGGGGAACCAAAGAATCCCACACTCTCCGTCACTTGTAGCCTACTCACTTTATCAATGGTCTTTGGACCTTCATCAGGTAGAATCCATTCAGACAAACAGCACCAACACCATGCAAACTAATTGTATTTCCAAACCAAGTCAAAATTTACGTGCGACATATTGCTTCTTACACACCAGAGACGCAATTTTGGGCGACAGAAAAAAAAACTTTTGGAGTTGTTTTGATTCTTCCAAAATTTTTCTGGCACAAATATATGGAGGATGTAATTTTAAAAATAAATGCATAAATAAATAAATGACTCCATTAATAAATTAATTGATAATTTGCTTTTTTATTTATTTATCTTTTATTAATCCCCTTATTTATTTACTCTTCTGTTTAATTTTACGTTTTATTTATTTATGTATTTATTTTGATACATTTTTAATTAATTAATTTTTGCATTCATTTTTAAATGTATGTATTTATGCATTTATTTATTTATTTATGCATGATTTTCCCTTTGCATTTCACCCTTTATTTATTTCCCCAAACTTATTTATTTCTGTATTCTTTTCTTTATACATGTCTTTATGCATTTCTGCCTCATTATGCAAATGACTCCATAAATAAATAAAAGGGAAAATTAAACAGAAGAGTAAATAAAGAAGGGATGTAATACAAAGATAAAAAAAAATAAGCAAATTAAAACAGGAATATCAATTTATTTCACATTTCATCAATTCATTAATGGCTACATTTATTTTTTATATTTTTGCTACATTTAATGACATTTATTTATTTATTGAGTCATTTATTTATTTATTCATTTATTTTTTATTTTGGCAGGTTCCGTCCTCCCTACAAATAAGCGTGAAATCTGTCTGTTTAAAGATGTTATGAGACTGTTTCTCAACCGACATAGTCAAATCGTGTTTTATGAATGATCTGACTCATTACCACAGGCTGAGATCACCTGCAACAACAACAATCAATAGTGTTATTTTCAATAGCGCTTAAATTCAAAGTCATTGTTCTGATTTTATAGTGGTTTTCCTTCAATGTCCTCAGTGTGCAGACATTCTGCCACAGCCTTGTTAATCATCCATCTGGACAAATAAACCAAAATGTAAGAGCAAACACTCCAGAGCTCAGATAAACCTACGAACCCCTCAGTTTCTATTCATGTGTTCACTCCTACATATGAAAGTGGCAGTGAAAATGTGCAGCTGAATAGCAGCGGAGGAACCGTTGTGGTTGGTCGTCGAGGGGAACAGGAAGAAAACGCATCTACGTCTACTCTGTATGACGGTTTCTGTTTCCTGTGCAGGACGGGAGTTTCTCTGCAGCTCGGACAGCGGTTTACCTATGACCTTTCCACCTGCTCGGGGGGGTTGTGCGTTTGCGTGTGTGTCTCAGGGATGCGGTGGGTGCTTGATGATCAGGTCTCAGACTAAAACACACACTTTGTTCACTGCACAGAAAGGGCATTGGTTAGCCACACACACACCTGGCAGCTGTTGAACATCTGTCATACCATCACAGATGTTGAGGTAGCATGAACACCTGTCATTTTAAATTTATTTTGGTCCATAATTGATTACACAAACAATCAGACAATGCCGTTCTGGGCTACTGAACATGGCAGAGGACTTGCTCCCTATGTAGATATAAACGACTCATTCTAAGCTAACGAATACACAACAATTCTTCGTTTCAGGTGATTATACACTAAAGAAAATATACATATTAATCCGCCTAAATCTTAAACTTTTGTCATTTAACTATATGTCTTGTAGGTTATTCTCCTGCCACTGTCATGATGTCATGGGGGAAATTCAACAGGAATATTGTCCTGTGTTATGATTCATCGGGGGTTTTCCATCTCACCGCTGCACTAGTTTCAATTTCAGTTTCTCTGGTCAGTCTACAGTTGTCAGCCTGCTCTTCAGATTAGAGGTTTACAAACTCAGAAGAGACACTTCCTCAGAAGGCCTTTTATTTACTACATAACAGCAGTGGGTTGTAAAGTGCCCCCTGTAGGATCTTGCAGGCCCCGTAGACTCTCAGATGGGCCGTTAGGGATGAGGACATGTTGTCAGCAGTTGAGGTTCGGATTTCTGTAGTCTAGCAGCTTCCTTGCTGTCTTCTCAAAGGTCCTGTGTCAGTTTTAGGCTTTCTTTGGTTCAGATGATAACAGCTTATTTTTATGGAGGACGGAACCTGCCCAAATCCAAACCAAATGAATGAATGAATGAAATGATTAAATGCAAAAATACATAAATAAATACATGCATTTAAAATAAATAGAAAATACATTTTGACAATAATAAAAATAAATAAATAAAGGGTAATTAAACAGAAGAGTAAATAAATAAGAGAATAAATACAAAGATACATAAATAATATTTTTATCAATTAATTAATGGCTACATTTATTTTTAATATTATTTTTGATTGCTACATTTAATGACATTTATTTATTTATTTATTTACTGAGTCATTTATTTATTCATTTATTTTTTATTTTGGCAGGTTCCGTCCAGATATTTCAGTATTTAAAAAGTCCCGAAGATTATGCTCCCATGTTTGTCAAGTTCCCACCCTAAAGCTTACCCGTCATCCCCGACGAGCTGTCATATTTCTATTCTTTCTGAGCATGTTACATTTCACTTGTAGTTGATCTGACGGTCTGCTCTACAGCCACTAAAATAGTTTTTCCATAAAATGGATTCAACATCACAGAGATACAATCTTAAAAATGAACGCCACTTTAAAACCCAGACATTGTTTTACGTTGTGTGTGTGTGTCCAGGGAGGAAATGTGTTTGAATGAGTCTGGCATGTGCTTCCCTTCCTGACAAACAGCTGCTCTCTGATTAGCATCTCTGGCTCATAAACGTCAAGTCAGGATGGAGAACTTAAAAAAAAAAAAAAAAATAGTGGGGGTGAGAGGGTTCAAAGCTTCAACTCACTTTTATTCTCTTTAAATACAACATCAACAAATCATACTGTATTTTAGAGCAGTGTATACAAGTAAATGCACCAAAATGTAATGAGTCATTTCTTAATGTTGGAGTTTCTCAGCATATTAACAGTATTCTTGTCATGATGATGTAAGGAGAGGTAATGTGACCTGTGGAAAGTATAACTCACATGCGACAACTTGTCATGTTGGTGGCTTCATGTTGCAGTGAGAGGAAATTGTTTGGGTAAAACCTCAACACCTAGAAATCCTGTAACACATACTGAGAAAGTTTGTATTTCAATGTTTCATTCAGCATTTCCTCTGAGAGGAGGAAGTGACCTCATCTGACACAACAAGTCATTCACGCAAACAGAGTCACATTCACAGGATCCATTTTTCTGTGTCCTCTCTATATTTTTTTCTAGTATTTGTTAGTTTTATATATTTATCAGGGGAAGAAAATGTATATTCTATTAACCCAAGTGTTCATTGTGAAACTTGAACCAAACTACGACAGAGCTACAGAGCCACTGTTTTATGTTTTGAGGAACAAAAATCAATAAAATTGTAATTTCAGCTTTTTGTCATTTTCTTTTTCTGTGATAATTACCTTTTTGTAAAAATAATTACCTTTTTGTTAAATTACACCTTTATTTTTATAATAGTAAAACTATCAGGGCCACAAAAGAAAGAGATTTTGAGAAAAAAAGTCGAGAGAGAACAATAGAGTATATTACAATATACTATATATATACTATAATAGAGATATATTACATATTACACAAAATATATTATGACTTAAACAACAATATTCTTGTAAAATGTAATAATATTAATATGGTGAATAATATTGTTATATAGTACTATTATTAATAAATAATATGAATTAATAATAATTACAACTTAATTCTCATAATATTACTTGTTTCTCAAAATATTACATTGTTCTTAAAAGAATTCCGATTTTTCTTTTCAAACAGTGACTAAAAACATCACACAAAACAAAACAGATAAAATGTCAGATGCAGAAAATGTGTGTGAGTGTCAGTTGAAGCGCTGAAAGGGTTTGAAGTGTAAGAGCCAAAAGAGGATGAAATCAGTTAAAGTGTAATCACGGAAAGCATTTGGAATTTGAATTTAAAGGTTATGTAAATACTGAAAGAAGTTGAACTGTAAACGGTGAAAGAAACTGACATTGCAGTTGAAATGTAAGAGATAGTGTGTGCACTGTAAACAGTTGAAGTGGCAGTTGGTATGTAAGCAGTGACAGCATTTGAAATGTCATGCAGACTTTCAGGCCATTTCCTACAGAAAACATAAAAGTGCAGAGTCAGAGTTGCTTCAGTTTTGTCTGCTGGCTGTGTGGTTGCTCTGCTGTAGCTGAACGAGGACTTCAGGAAATCCTCCTATCGATGATAAGCAGCTGGTGAACGTTGACCTCATGCAGACTGAGATGAGGTTACGTTAACTTTAGTTTATCTGTGTGTTGTGGCCTGTGTCTGCCGGTTATCAGTAAACATTACATCGGACAATCGGAAAAACAAACCACATGAGAGCCTTTGCATGTCTTCTTGAAGTCCTCACACACACCAACAACAGGTCACTCAGGGGTCAGCAACAAGCAGCAGCTCCACCCCGCTGATTTATTGTGTCTCTGCCTGCTCTTTCGGCTCCGTTTTTTATCAGCTTTCCGTTCTCACTCCCTCCTTCTGTCCACACTCCCATGTTTCTAATATTTTTTCTTCTCTTCTTTAATTCTTTAAACCTGACGTAACATCGCTCTTTATGCCAACAGGGTAACTGAAGGAGAATGTTTTGGACACATTTTTTTGAGCAGGGTGTAAGAAAGGTCACATTGCTTGTTTACTGGCCTTGAAATGTGTTGTGAATATAAGTGGTCTCCAGAGGATGATTCCAAATGATTTATATAAGTGCCCCAGTGATTTAGTATTAAGCCCAGTCACTTCTGAGCAGCACTGTAAAGTTCAACATGCTGGCGTTAGTCAGTCATAGTAGCTAGTCAACTGTCAGTTAGCAACTAGCTACTGTAACTAACCGGACGATAAGTTCACACTGTTCATTAACTAGACGTATTTGTACCATGGACTTATGTCTCTTAACTGTTTACAAACCTCTTTTGTGGAGCAGTTAATGCTCTGACAGTGGAGGTTAAATAAAAGTGGATGGTAGGAGAGTGTCTGGTTTGGGGACCTCAGAATTGTATCTCTGCTCTTTGCAGATGATGTGGTTCTGTTGGCTTCTTCAGACCGTGCCCTTCAGCACGCAATGGGGCGGTTTGCAGCCGAGTGCTAAGCGGTGGAGATGAGAGTCAGTCAGTACTTTCAAGTCTGAGGCCGGAAAACCCCCAAGTGAGGGAGTTTAAGTTTCTCAGGGTCTTGTTCACGAGTGAGGGTAAAATGGAGCGGAAGATGGACATGCGGTTCGGTGCAGCGTCTGCAGTTATGCGAGAGCTTTACCGGACCGTTGTGGTGAAGAGGGAGCTGAGTCGGAAAGCAAAGCTCTCGATTTACCGGACCATCTAAGTTCCAACCCTCACCTATGTTTGGGTAGTGACCGAAAGAATGAGATCTAGGGATACAAGCGGGTGTCTGGGCTAAACCTTAGAGATAGGGTGAGGAGCTCAGACATACGGAGGGAGGGGCCAGCTGAGGTGGTTCTGATTCATCTGATCAGGATGCCTCCTGGACGCCTCCCTTTGGAGGTTTTCCGGGCATGTCCAACTGGTAAGAGGCCCCGGGGTAGACCCAGAACACGCTGGAGAGATTATATATCTGGTCTGGCCTGGGAACGCCTCGGGGGTCCCCAGGAAGAGCTGGAAAACGGTTGCTGGGGTGAGGGACGTCTGGAATTCCCTGCTAAGTCTGCTGCCGCCGTGACCCAGCCCCGGAAAAGCGGAAGCAAATGGGTGGATGGATGGAACAAAACTAATAAACTATGATGTATGCTATACACTGTCAAAACTGTTTACTTTTGGTGGCGCAAATTTGCATACTAAGGTCAGCCAAAGCGGAACTCGGAAAGATTTGCATTTTACAAGCAATTCCACTGGTTGGAGTGATTCCACTGAAGTAAACAACCTTTCTACTTCCTTGTAGTACAGTTGGTGGACTTGCAAGAGACTGATTAAAAGACAGATTGCTCAAATTGGAAGCAGCAGAGGTTGAGATATCATGACTTTTAGTCCCTAGTATGGAACAAATTCAACAACAGTCTTGCACACCAGGCAGTATTATTTACAGGTGTGTCAGATTCCTCAGATCTTCATCAGGAAAATGCAATTCAATCTTGAATTTATGATGGGATGGATGCATGCATCGTACAGTTTGTCAGTGGAATCACTGGTTGCGTCTGACAACTTTTGTATATTTCTGAAGTTTTGACAGCCTCGTTCATTTGAAACATACTGAGGTCTTATCCATGACAGAAATTGACTTTGGCATGAAGAATCAATGGAGTGCAATCATATCTAATGTCAGCCTTCCAAATACTGCATGTCAAGGTCACTTCACACATGAAACAGGTGGTGGAGGAGGCAGATTAGTTTCAGTACACTGAGTAGACAAACAGCCGTTCCTGCAGCTTTATCTCAGTGAAAGGGAGTGGGATTTGGCAAGAAATCCTGGTAAATATGGAGTTCTTCATTCCTGGGCTTCACACACACACACACACACACACACACTCTGAGGTCAGTAGATGCTGTTGATAGACTGGAAGTTGCACACAAACACATTAGAGGATGAAGAACTTCACTTAGGATGTTTATTTTGACTGCTGCTCTCTATCACACACACACCCAGCAAAATTACTCAGGACATGATGTGTTTCCTGTCTGAACTGAATGTGTGTGTGTGTGTGTTCATGTAGAAATACTACACTATCTCAGTTTGAGCTTGTTTATGTGAAAGGGAGGGCGAGAGAGATAGAAATCAACAAACCAGAGAGAGAGAGAGAGAGAGAGAGAGAGAGATGAGCAGAGACTGAGGAAGCATCAGAGAGTGAAGTGAAAAGAGAGTGTGATCAGAGGAGTCAGAGAACCAGACAGACACATCCCTCTCAGTTTGGATCTGATGAGGCACAACAGGGAATCCACTGAGGACAGACAGAAAGAAAAGGAGTTTGATTCCAGTCTGCTGTCTGTTCGCCGTCTCTGTCATGGACCTACTGCCGGCGTTAGCCTCCACAGTCAGCCTGCTGAGGGAGAGCGCTGCCGTTCAGAGCATCAGCAGGAGGCTCAACAGGAGGTAGGCAACACCTGAGAAGGTCACACCTGACGCTGTAAGAGGACGACCTTCTAAAGATACAAAGATTTCCCAGATTGAGAGAAAAATGAAGATTGTCCCACTTTTAAGAGGATTATGTTGTTTCTCCACATGGATATGAAGTAACTGTTTATAGCATCCGTCCATTATAGCCCAGTCGCACAGCAGTTCCTGAAATAGTCACGAAATTGGATTCAATTCTCTTCAAATACCTCGTTTGTATTTATTCTTAAGGTACAGCAAAACTAACTTCTCCACAAGGAGTCTGAACAAGAACAGGGTCTATTTTGTTGTTGTTTTTTTTGCTGGGATTCAGTCCCACATTTCCATGACCTTGTGCGAGTCCTGATACGACTGTCTTCACTGGTAGATCTGTCAAACAGTGATATTTATAATAATAATAATAATAATAATAATAATAACAACCTCTCCTCTGTTTTCCTCTCTGGTAGAACCATGTCGTCTCCAGAGATGTGCTGGCCGGTGCCGATGCGGGCCATCGGGGCTCAGAACCTCCTCACCATGCCGGGAGGAGTTTCCACTTCAGGATACCTGCACAAGAAGGGAGGCAGCCAGTTCAGCCTCATGAAATGTGAGTTCATAATGAAAACATTAGTGTGGGTGGACAGAACTTTTACACCTCAGTCAATGTTCAGTTTCATGACACGGGTGGATAGTTGGAAATGTTCTTAATATCTGTTGCCTGTCTTGCAGGGCCACTGAGGTACATCATCATCCACAAGGGCTGTGTGTACTACTTTAAGAGCAGTACCTCACCTGCACCACAGGGGGCGTTCTCTCTCAACGGCTACAACAGGTCAGTGAACATTCTTCAGCTGCTGACAGTCCTCAGTCAGTTATGTTGTTTTCTCACAGTTTACATGTAAGGTGTGCTAAGACACCTGGTTTGGGACTGTAGTGTAGCCTACATACATTAAAAATATATCAAATTGACTTGATTTGTGCGTTCACATGCACAGAGTTTCAGGCACTTGTAATCGTGTCCATAACAGGTGACAGTAGCTCTACAGGACAGACAGACACCAGTAGTTAGAGGTAGTTCATGAGGATAGTTTGAAATTCTTTTCTTACTATCATGCTTACTATATAGGCTCATATTTCCCTTCATGGATAGGAAGATGTCTGAGCTTAACACATGTATCGTCTTCCACAGAGTGATGAGAGCAGCGGAGGAGACGACGTCCAGTAATGTGTTTCCTTTTAAGATCGTCCACTTCAGTAAGAAACACAGGACGTGGTTTCTCTCTGCAGCCAGTGAGGACGAAAGGAGGGTGAGCTCAACCACGCATGCACATTTATATATATATATATATATATATATATAGACACCTTGTGAGAATTATTTTCAATTGCTACTTTATGCCTTTTAATATTAATATTAATATAACTATTTTTCAGAGCATTTCACACATAGAATTTGTTCATCTTATATAATAAATTTAAGTGTTTGTAATTGTAATCAGGAAGAGCAACCAGGTTTGAATTCCAATAGTGTTTTATAGCTATATATGAGCTGATATATTGGCTCACAGAGTGTATAGTTGCCTCTCATCTGCCAAACTTCTTTACTATATATTGTTTTTTCTTTTACAGAAATGGATGCGATTGCTGCGGCGGGAGATAGATCACTATAACGACAGAAAAGAGTCCCATATTCCAAGGTAACTTCAGCAAATCAAATATTTCCCTGCTGAATAGACTGTCATACTGTATCATGTGTGATATAGATTATATTTAATGTATAAATTATAGTTGTGTCAATATTGTAAAAAAGGTGGTGGAGGTGCCTTTATCAGTGAGACCTTGGTCACCTTCAACGTTTGACTGAGAACTTTGCAAACTAATCATTGTTAGGTTGCGACAGCCAGGTGCAACTCTTTCCCAGCAGACTAATGGCACCTCCAGTTTTTTCCCAGCAGAAGCTAATTCTGCTGGCTAATTTATAATTTATGTAGGCAATTAAAATGGCCTCTTGTTTTTGATTACTAAGCTACCAGCCTGGAGTTACTTTATTCAGAACACATACTGTTATTGGGACTGAGCACATTAGCAACTCTTTAATAGCTTTTCATTATAATGAGTGTTGCTGTGTTGCTCAGGGAGCCTGATAGGAAATTGATTTACTTATATGAAAACAAAGTCAGGTTTACTTCCCTAACCTTAACGAAGATCATTTTATTCAAAGTTTTTTGTAATTCACAGAAATACAAATTTGTTTAAGTGGCGTAAGAAAAACTTTTTTTTTGTAGGATATGATGCCAATTTGTTTACATTTTTCTAATAACCTAACCAGCATTAATGGCTACGAGAGTCTCATTGTTGGAGCTAAACATTAATAAGTGGAACAATGCAATAAACAGAAGTAAACAGATGGCTAATGGCTACCTAGCTAGCTAGCTAGAACATTTCATGAACCTACGGCCAATAAAATCCACTTAAACTCAATGTTTCATCCTTTTTCTGAATATTATGTATTCATAATAACATTTTCTTTGTTGCCATAGCGACTCAGATTCAGATGCCGACAGTTTCTACGGCACGATTGAGAAGCCCATGGATATTAAACACTCCGTCGATAACGCAGAAGATGGTAAGATCCCCCTCAATGAATACATACACGTGACACACACGTTGTACTGGTGTGTTATTACACTGTGGGTTCTCTTTCTGTCTGCGTGTAGATTACGGTGAGGATGATGATGATGACGATGAGGAAGACTATCTGAAGCCAGACAGCGACTGTTCGCCGACATCGACAGGTGACGCCCCACCCAGCATACACACACACACACACACTAGCTGATTATATACAGTCCGTTACGAGTACAGTGAACTTCAACTGTTACATCGCTGAGATCAGAACTGATAGTAATGAGGTCAAACGTCACATCCAGAGACCCAGGCCCTGCAGTGCTTTTGTTACTTATCATGTAAACTAGGAGTTCCTGGAAATGAAATACAAGCTGATGTGAAAGCAACAAATAGAGGAAAATAACCAGGTTGAAGGAAGCGGAGACACTAAAGGGAACTGCAACTAGAAGTGCACATGCACACATAAAAACACCCAAACTAGATGTCTTGGATATTTTAATGGAGTTGAATATTCATCCAGGAATTTGTGTTAATATATATATATATTTTTTTAAAGTAGTTTAAATTTTACTTAAAAAATACAAAATTAAAAAATCTGAATGAAAATCAAAGTTACAAAATACTTTGTGAACATAAAAACTATGCCGGTTTAATGTGAATGTATTCAGGGACTCTGGCACACTAGTTGATATAAAGTGTATTCTGTCTGTGCCAAAAAACTGCGTTCACTGTAAAACAGGAAACAATACCACTTCTTTTAAAGGGGCTCTATGTAAGAATCTAAAATTACTTGTTAACAGTGACATCCGTGGCCGTTAAGTCAACGACAGTTTTACAAGACGGGCTTCACTAGATATAACTTTAGTTTTTTTGTGCGTCCGTGGAGTTTGTGTTGTAGTCTGAGTTGTGGTGGAGGCTGGTCGTTTGTTGGCGTTTGCGGACTCCATTTCTGACCGAACGTTAGCTATGGTTGCACACTGTTAGCTGTGTAGTGGAGCTGAAGAGAGTAAAGGCCACCGCGAGCGCACATGACGTCACATCCGTTGGATTTTCCCGGAAAAAAACGTCCTGCATTCTTACATTAAAAGCAGCCTACAGGCTGATAAAGGAAACCCAGAAAGTCACGGAAGGTCTCACATTCACACATTGGCAATAAAAAACATTGATACATGTGAAAACTTACAGTCCCTTTAACCAATCTGAACATTTTTCAGTGAAAATTGATACAATTTGGAAACTTCTTGAGCCTTAATTGTATTCAGTTGCATAAAATTTGCAGTTATGTATGTATGTAGTATTAACAATTTCACATATAGTGAAAAGTGTGACAAACATATAGGGAAGCAAACATTCACAAAAGAATCTTTATCCAATACAAGAAACCAGTCTGATTTCTGTTGTTTTTTTTACCTCTTCAGGTCGACCCACGGGCCCGCCCCCCTCCTACCCGCCTCCCCCGGTGCCGGCAGTGTGCCAGCTCCGTCAAGACTCCAGTCCAGGTTTCCACAAAGGCCCGCCTCCTCCCATCCCGCTGCAACACAGAATCCCAAACAGCCCGCTCCCCAAAAAGCCTCCGCCCTCTTTCCCCCCTCCCTCCATACTTAAGGAGCCTAACAAAGGCCCGCCCCCTCCTCTTCCCTTCGCCCCCCACCTACCCAGGTCCCTGTCCCCCACCCCCCCGCCTACTCCTCCCCCCAACGCGAAGAAAACTCTTCAGAGCAGGGCGACATCCATGGGGGGGAACGACAAGAGAGACTGGAGGCCTGTGCCGTCCCTATCGGTGCAATACCCCGCCACTCTGCCCATCTGCGACCAAATAGAGAGCAGGATGGTCTTAAATGGTCCCGCCCACTGCAGCCTTAATGCTGGAGGGAGCCAATCGGTGGGCTTCAAACACCACGGGGTGATGAGCAACCACCGCAGCAAGCCGAGTCTACCTCCTCAGTATAATACTGGAGGGTCCAACCTCAGACCTGTGATGTCCGACTCCCTGTCCCTCAACAAGACGTTCCCCGGTCACCCACCACTGCCTGGCCACCCTCCGCTCTCTCCTCTACTTAAACTACACAATAAGCCAGCGATACCCAAACCTCCACCACCAACAGTCAAACCCCCGCTGCCTGCAGCCAAGTCTAAGCCGCCGGGAACCCCTATCCAGTAAGTCATTCAACACAGAATACTTAAGTGTCCTCTGAAATAACAGAAAAAGTCAATTTGGATGAACCCAACTCACTAAGACACATTTTCTCCCCAGAAGAGCATCTCCAGACGGCCAGAGCTTCCGCTCGCTGGGAGACGAGACGCCCACAGAGTTCAGGAGGAAACGAGACAAACACAGCGGAGGAGACGATTCTGACGACGACTACGAGAACGTAAGAGACGCTGAAGTGATGAGACAACTGACACTGCAGGCCTCTCAGTCACTGTGTATAAATGTTGTCATGTTGACATGTTGATCTCAGACCAAGTGTACTGATTTTTTTCCGAGCACATTTCTCAATCTCAAGATATTAATGACCCCTATTAGAGCCAATATCACTGCTTCAATAAACACATTGTGTTTAGCCCAGTGGGCTACCTCCGGGTCTGAAAAGTGAAGCCAATGCTGAAGAGCCTTAAACCTGCATTCTTTCTAATAGCCAGCAGGGGGCGACTCCTCCGGTTGCAAAAAGAAGTCAGATTGTATAGAAGTCAATGAGAAAATGACCCTACTTCATTAAAGTAAACATTGTAAACATGAGTTTATGGTCTCAATCGCTAGTCTCAAGTCTTCTTCAATACAGCATGATGGTCATTTAGTAAATTATGGTCCCATTTAGAGTCAAATAGGCCATAAAGCAGGGTATGCTTTAGGGCGTGGCTACCTTGTGTTTGACAGGTCGCTACCACAGCGTTGTCCGGTCTGGTTGTCCGTGTTTTTGTCTTAGAACTTTAACCCTTTCACAGTGTGTTTTCAGTTCATGAAAGTTATTTATAACCTTTTTGGTCGCCTAAAAATGTCTTATTCAGCGTTCAGTTGTACTTTAGTTGCTCTACGGTTGCTCCACCCTCTTTAGTCACTTCTGGTTGCAAAAAAACAAGATTGCGACGGTTAAAATGCTGAACTCAAGGCTTCAAAACGGAAGTCCACAAACCAATGGGTGACCTCACGATGACTACGTCCACTTCTTATATGCAATCTATGGTTTAACCAGGTGTTTTCTGTCTGCAGGTGCAGCTGCCAGACTCTGTCTTCATTGATACGACTGAGACCAGCTTCATAGAAAAGTAAGACTGATACACTTTTTTGTAATGTAGAGATAATAACTGAAATATTCCTTCCACTGCCCCCTGGTGCATAATTCCATGCAATTATTTTATTGACATTGTCTTCATTTCCTTTATTCATGAAGTGGTCATGTAGTAGTTGCTACATCTATTCTTCCTTATTTGTAGCAGAAGTTCACTACAGTTCATACCAATAAAGTCATTTGAAATAAGAGACACACTTATGTGTGATGATGTGTCTCTATTGATAACCTGTGATGCTGTTTGTACCTGCAGGTTGTTCAAAGAGTGCCCCATCCCTCCACAGGACGGACTGTACTGCATCAGAAACTCAGGAACCAAAACATCAAAGGTAAAAAATAAAAAGCTGCTGTGACTTCAAAATGATAATAATAATAATAATAATAATAATAATAATAATAATAATAATAATAATAAAGTTTTCCTGTCCTCATACACAGTTAAAACACTTCCGATCTTATCATTAAATAAATAAAATCATGTTGTCCAGGTGCTGGTGGTGTGGGACATCAGTATATGCAAAGCCAGAAACTACCGACTGTTTGCAGAGGTAAGAGGCCTGCTGCTGCTCTCTGTCAGATTTTAACTATATATATATATATATATATATATATATACAGTTATGATTAATTGTGTGTAGAAATTAGGCATAACGGTAATGTCATATTTAAAGTCTCCTGTTGACTGTGGGTGTTTTGCCAGGAGGACCGTGTGTTTCTGGACTCTGAAGTCACCTTCCCCACTCTGGCAGCTGTGATCGAACACTACTACAGCCATCCTCTTCCTCACCACGGCTCGCTCTGCCTGCAGAAGCCCTACGCGAAGAGCATCGGAGAGTCGGGGCTGTTGACATCCATCTCCGTCAGCGACGTGTGGAGATGAGCTCACTGTATTAGAACAGATCATACCTCTCACTGTTCAGTGTTGTTGCACCAGGACGCTTCATGTTAAACAGCAAGGACAGTAACCTTTCCAGACTGCTAGGACACCAGAAGAAAAACCCCATTAGCAATCAACAGTTAATGGAACATTATTTAACTTACTTTAAGACAAACTACACTCTTATTTTAACACAGCAAGCCTTCCAAACCTTCCTCGGTGCACTGAAAACATTGGTTACTGTAAATACACGTCAGTTATTAAGGGAAGATTTTAGTCACGACAAAGATAAACTTGTTCTACGACTCTAGGAAACTCTCTAAAGGACCTGAAATCTTAATAAATCCCTGCTGCTTTAAGCAAACTGAAGAATCGGTGTGAAATGATAGTGATGAAGCACAAGAGCCAGTGTGGCCAGTCAGATGGATGTCATGTATTTTGTCCACAGAGGGGCGCTGTGACACCAAATGACAAAAAAAATCCATCCCGCTTCATGTGGAATCCTGGGAATCTTACCTGCGGTTCCTTTGGGTCTGTCCCAATGTGCCCATATTTGCGGTCCCTGCTTGTGGGACGTATTTCATGCCAAAAGCATGTTGATGTTTATTAGAAGTCGGTGTGACACAGTGAGACCATCCTGACACCCACGACAATACACGGCTCAGTCGAGCTCACATGTTTTTTTTGTTTTTTTTCACATAAAGGACAATTAAGAATCAACCATAGAGTTGAATCATGTTATCTGTATTATCTTTAGAAAAGGATTTCTCTAAATCTAAATTTTACAATGTCAGATATGTGCCATTATTCTAAATCTCATAAAGATGAATAGATTTGTGATATTAAAGAGGACCTATTATGCTTTTTTCCTTAAGTGTGTTATATAGTTTTGTGCATGTAAAAGCTCTGCAAAGATATAAAGCCCAAATTCCCAGAAAGCCCAGAAACACTGCTCCTGAACTGCCTGAAACGCCCCGCTTGAAGCCCCGCGTTATCTTCCGTAACATGGTGATGTCACCAAGTAACACATTTGTGTAATACCTGCCTAGCGGCTAGTTTATGCACAACCTCAAACAAAGCTAGTTAGAGCAGAGCTGGAGCAGAGTCTGAAGAGTTTGGTTCGGTTGACCAATCACAACAGAGTGGGCCAGCTGACCAATCAGAGCAGACTGAGCTCAAACAGAGCGTTTCAGACAGAGGGTGAAAAAAGGTGCTGCAGCACAGCCGGTATGAGAAAAGTAAAGCGTTTTTTGAACATTAAAGCATGTAAACATGTTCTAGTAGAAAACCCAAAACACAAGGATGCACCTGAAAATGAGCATAATAGGTCCTCTTTAAGAGATAACCCTCTCAACTTTTTTATGTCTGTTAATAATTGGCAGTCCTTTGTGGGTGCATTACTGCCAACAACTGGACCGGTGTTAGACTGTGATGAATTGTGGGAGTCACCTCTGAATACCCCTCTGAAGCTGTGCTAGAGTAATGTGCAAGTGTGGGTTAAGTGAACTGCGTGATGATATTTCTCAGACATGGAACACACTTGCCTACTACCTGGTGGTGCATGGCAGGAGCTTAAGTGTTCAGGACCAATAGTGTGGGTATTTGGACAGACCCCGTTGTCTCTTATCTTCTCATCGTGTGCCCCAAGACGATTCACATCTGGCCAGTTTCAGCACCAAAGATGTGTCATCCCAAAGAGACGCATACTGAAACCTCAAGGGCGGCAGCGTCTTTATATATATTTCACAAATCTTCAGCCTCTCGTCCAGACTTTGTTCCCCCATTATCTCTGTGTCATCAATGAAAAACATCTCACTTATTTATTGCGTAGAACACATGCACCAAGTCTAATAACTGCAATTGTGATTTATGCCTCCCAAGGACTTGTAACGCTTGAAAATGTTGGACTTTTTCTTGCAAGTCCTTGGAGGGTAGAAAAGATCTCACTTATTAACAAGGAATAAAAGCAGACCACAAACTGGTGCAAAATGTCAGACTGAACATTAAGAAATTTTATTTCTTCTCAACTGCAAAAATGTTGCCATTCTGCACTGACTTTAATGCTGTAAATCACTCTATATTTATATGTAAATGCTGTATGTACTGTAAAAACATGTTTGTAAAAATGTAAATATATTCTTTTCTACAGAAATATATGTTGTATATATATAGTGTATAAAGGATTACTCAGAGCCTCCTGATGTTTTGTCTTTTTTAATTTCTGTATCTAAGCTTCCTGAGTAGTGTGATGGAATTTTCTATTAATTCCTCTCTTCTTAGTCGAAAAGTCAGAGTGTTTGTCAGAGTGTCCCTGTGTTGACATTATTGGGTTGGAGTCCTGTCTAGAGGAGCCACCGTTATCTGTACAGCTGTGTCTGTAGTGGGGACCGTAGAGCCAGTCGCTGGGGCAACCAGGGTCAGAGATGCCAGAGGAACGGAGTAAGTCAAAACATGATAAGGGTAAGACACTGAGCACCAGGGAGGAAGGACAGAGTTGTGAGGCCTTCACGCAGAGAGCACCTCAGTGGTGGAGACCTGACAATTGCTCCTTGATCAAGCTTCAATAAACCTTCTGTGTAAGACATCAACAGCTCCGGGGCCTCTTCCTTCCTTTAAGTTAACTTGTGTATCAAATATTCCATCACAAGTAGTGTCCTGTAAAGAAAAAGTCACAGGATTGAGCATCATAGCGCACATCTGGCACCACTAGTAACTCACCCAATGTAAAAAAAAAAAAGAAAAAGAAGAAGAAGATAAATAGATTATTATTTTGGTTTATAATTAAACTGTACTTTTTTTTATTAATCAATTATTCGTTTAATCCAAACAATGTCAGAAGGTTCACTTCAAAAACAGCCCAAAGATATTTGATTTACAAATTTACAATCCGCACATTTAAGAAGATGGAACCAGAGAATTTTTGCTTGATAAATGATTTTATTTGTCAAAATAGTTTCTAATAATAATAAAATAATTTCCAGTTGATTGACTAATCAATTATTCGGCAAATTGTTCCAACACTAAATTGATTGAAGTGATTCTAAGTTTAATTTCTTGACTAATGTTTAGGAACTTTTAATACAATTTTCTGTCTGTATTATGTATTTATATTCATACTTGATAGGCTTCCTTTTTGATGAATTCAGTGTTTTCTTCTCCCTGACGCTTGGCCATTGTTCTGTCAGTAAAAGTAGCAATACTGCAGTGTAAAAATACTTTTTAATAAAAAAAAGTTATTAAAAGTCCTGCGTTCAAAGTCTTACTTAAGTAAAAGTTCAAAAGTATTAACATAAAATTACTTAAAGTATCAAAAGTAAACATACTCATTATGCAGAATGGCCCATTTCAGATTTTGAATTGAATTATAATTAGTGATGCATTACCCTGTGGTAATACATCATAATGTATTGGTTGATTTTTTTTAATTTTATTTTTTGATCATCTATGAATAATCTGAATAACTAGTAGCTAAAGCTGTCAAATAAATGCAGTGGAGTAAAAAGTACAATATTTGCTTTCAAAATGGAGTGAAATAAAAGTATAAAGTAACATAAAATGTTACTCAAGTAAAGTACAAGTCCCTCATAATTTTACGTAAGTACAGTATTTGAGTATATGTACTTAGTTACTTTCCACCACTGGACTACAGTCATTGTACTTTCGCACTTATTGTAAAATAACATGTACTTTCATTATTTCTGTGGTCAATCCTGAGGCAGTTGCTGCAGCTAAATATTAAAAATGTTTTTACTAAATCAACCTGGAGTCTGTGTGAAACAGCAAAACCAAGTGATATGTAGAAATCTCTCTGGAGGTCTTAACAGGCCTCATTGATGAAGTTTCAGATGCTTCAGTGGTTAGATGTTAACTCAGGTCTTTAGCTGTTTGGATGAAACTTTAGATCACACAGGTGAGACATCACTGTAAAATCACATGTGCACAAAATGGACATTAAGGATTCCATGGTTGCCATGGTTTCCCTCCAGGTGCATCATTTATAGAACAGCATTATTTAAAATTACACAAAACCTCTAACTGAAGAAAAGTTTGATCACAAGTTTCACTCGACAATTTCTTTGAAATTAACGCCTCAACTGAGGATTTCTTGCATCCTGATAAAGACTAAAGACTCTCAGAGACTGACGACAGCGACACAACCAACTTCCATCATGGAAAATGTGAGATTTGAACACTTTTAAAGTATGTACATGGGAGAAGTTTTGCCTTCAGGGTTTTCAGGCAGAAAGAGTTTATTTGAACCCAAAACATTATCTTTTTCTAAACTAAAACATAAGGAGATTTCTGAAGGTAAACTTCTCCAATGTGAGGTGTTTTCTGTGTATGTTACAGTCGAGACTTTCAGAGCCCTCATGATACAATGTTAACAGATTCTGGGGTCACATGGTAGGCCTACACTAAATATACTGACACGGAAATCAGTTGTTATTATATTAAAAGCCTATTAATAGATTGTAAGGAAACCTGTAGCGGATTAATTAATTTATTTTCTTAAAAGAAAGATATAAATGGGCAAAAAATGGCTTCCTTAGCCTACCGACCAGCTCCCTGCTGGGACACACAGTGTTATTGTGAATTTAAGTGTAGCCATGAGTACAACTCTGAAGTACTTGAATGTAGTAATTCCCAGCAGATATGTGACGTTATATTTTCATACAGTATGGCAACTTAGTGGTTTGTGCTAATTTAATTTGTTTGTATGAATATGCAGAACTAAAACATAATACCAAACATATTAAATGTGGGTCCTGATTTTATTACCTGACCTTGACGCCCTCTCCTGAAGAAGGCCCCTGTGTACAAAAAGAAAAAACAAAAAGACCTTCATTATTTCAATATTGTGCTGAAATTTAGCATATTCCTTAATTAAAAAAGGCCTATTTATTCAGGTTACCACAGCATATCTGGGGTCAGGTGATATTTCAGCAGAAATAGACCGAGCAGCAAAAACTCTGACCCTTTTATGGGGATATCCCTTACAATAAAGTCACATGTAAAAACCACATGTGACTTTATTATATTTTTACAAGTTCAAATTTTAGTTTGCATGTGAAAATGTGTAAAAAGTGAAGTTATACTTTGATGGTGATGGCAACAATAGCATACATGCCAGTATCTTTGTTAAAGTGAATCAGCTAGTGTTGAACACATGAATCATACATCAATAATAGCCTCATTTTACACATGATTCATGATGATGGAGATACAGAAAACATAAATGTGTGGCAAAAATAGCATAAATATTTCATGTTTTCAGTGGAGCTCATGTGTTATTAAGAGGAGCCAATAAGCTCCCCCTGGCTCCCCTGTAGGCCGCGTCCTGAGAGTAATCTCTTTTTTCTAGAGTTGAATTTTTGCAGAAAATTTCAGAATGAAGTTCACATTGTGCAGTTGAATTTCTCATTCTAATATGTGTGTGTGTTGTTGCAGTGTGCTGAGCCGATCGCCCTGCAGGATCACGACTACTGCAGAAGAAAAAGAGTCTCCAAACGCCGGGCAGAGAGAGCAGGGTGTCCGTGCTGCAGAGACGACCAGGTTGGACATGGATAGAAAAAATTTCCTAAATTGTTCACAATGTAATCCTCAAGATCTTCTGCAGTGCATCTGATGTGTTTTTCTGTTGTGAGTTAACTGACATCTTCTCGTGTGTTGTTGACCTTCAGGTGCACCACCACTCTGCTCCCACTGCCAACCCTCCCCAGAAGAGGACGCGGACCTCCGTGGCTCGTCCTTCTGCTGAACATCCAGAGGTGGTGAATGGTCTTCTCACTCCTCAGCCCTCCGCCTCAGCTGCTGAGGTGCCTGGGTTGCTGGATTTGGTCCCAACATCTCGTGCGACCATCCCACCTGACGAGCTGCCATCCCCCAGCCCCCAGTCCTCCTCCGCTCCACTGCTCCATGACGACGACCCCGTGAGGATCCACAACCATTCAGTGGAAGACTACCAGAAGATCTACCATGACGTGGTAGACGATATGCTTCAGTATGTCTTCAATAATTGCTACAGAACTATCTATCCATCACTGATTTTTTCCCTTTTTAATCACATGAATCATTATGATTAAATGTCTGTTTCTTCCGTCTTTCACAGTTACAAGAGTGGCCGGGTTCGTCCGTACAGTTTGGAGCTTGGACGTCGTATAAAGCAGAAACTGTGGGAGCGACTGAATCGTCCCTCATTCACGTCCTCAGTTGGTGAAGACGGGCTGGTGAGTGTGGACGCGTCATACGGGGTTGGACTCTATCCTCCCCAGTATGATGTGGACACTTTGGGAGAACCAAAGCCGAGGACGCCACCAGCAAAAAAAGCTAAGACATGTTGACATGTGACAGTTCAATAAGATGAACTCTGTAAATATTATTGTGATTTAAGAAATGTGTAAATAATATTGTGATTTAAGGAAATGTGTTAATAATATTGTGTTTTTAAGTCGATCCTCCACCAACAGCCTGTTCCAGCAGCTACAGACCGAAACTCTGCCTTTATACTACAGCAGCCATCTGCTGTCCTACTGTAGCCTCCACCTGCAGACAGTTGGAGATGCATGCTCCACCTAAAACCTCTTCTGGTCACATTCCAACATCTGCTCCTCTGCCTCTCACAGCTAAACCAAAAAAACGTCCAACCTCTGTCCACCTCCACCTACAGCCTCTGCCAGCAACCTGCAGCCGCCTCCACCTGCAGATTCTGGTAGACAGCTAAACCTCCACCTACAGCCCTTTGCCTCCACCTGTAGCCTCTGCCAGCAACCTACAGCCGCCTCCACCTGCAGATTCTGGCAGACAGCTGCAAGCCAAACCTCCACATATAGCCTCTGCCATTGACCTACAGCCGCTGCCTCCACCTACAGCCTCTGCCAGCAACCTGCAGCCGCCTCCACCTGCAGATTCTGGCAGAGAGCTGCAGCGCAAACCTCCACCTACAGCCGGCGCTTCCACCTGTAGCCTCTGCCAGCAACCTGCAGCCGCCTCCACCTGCAGATTCTGGCAATCAGCTGTAGGTCAAACCTCCACCATAAGCCTCTGCCATCGACCTACAGCCGCCGCCGCCGCCTCCACCTGTAGCCTCTGCCAGCAACCTGCAGCCGCCTCCACCTGCAGATTCTGGCAGACAGCTGCTGCGCGAACCTCTACCTACAGCCCCCACCTCCACCTGCAGCCTCTGCCAGCAACCTGCGGCCGCCTCCACCTGCAGATTCTGGCAGACAGCTGCAGCGCGAACCTCCACCTACAGTTGCCGCCTCCACCTACAGCCTCTGCCAGCAACCTGCAGCCGCCTCCACCTGCAGATTCTGGCAGACAGCTGCAGCGCGAACCTCCACCTACAGTTGCCGCCTCCACCTACAGCCTCTGCCAGCAACCTGCAGCCGCCTCCACCTGCAGATTTTGGCAGACAGCTGCAGGCCTAACCTCCACCCTACAGTATAGTGTTTTACAGGAACCTGCACTGCCGCTTCTACCGGAAGATTCTGAAAAAGTGCTGCAGCCTGAACCTCCACCTCCAGACTCTCCCAGCATCCTGCAGCCTCCGCCTGTCATCCAGAGAGCCTTTAGAACATCATGAAGATGGTAAGACACACATTTTAAACATTTGCAAGGTGAACAGAAATTCATTTCATGCATCCTTATTAATGACTAAAACACAAACTTCCTCTTCAACATTTACAGAGAAAATTAGCTATTTTCATCATGCATGGAGGTGAGAAGATTATCTGCATACTGATAATGCTGAGGAGGAACTATCCAATTTCCATGTAAAGACCTAAGTGGCAGAGCAGAGGCCAGGGACACACTCAGTATGGTAAATATAACATTTTAGATAACATGCAAATAGATAACTGTAATATTTCTACCATTGACCCTGACTGTAATGGGATTTTTTAATGGCGGTTTGGAGCTGTATGATATTTTCACACGACACATTTTCTTTGTGGTATTTCTTCAGGCCCTGGTGGACTTCACGGACGTCCTGGAAGAGGATCCCTCCTCTGTTGCTCTTCCTGAGGCTTCTCACATTTTTTTCCCTGTTAAAAGGGTTTTTTGGGGAGGGGTTTTTCCTCATCTGATGAGACGGTCTTACTGTAAAGGACAGAGTATCCTGTGCAGACGTCCTGGAAGAGGATCCCTCATCTGGTTCTCTTTCTGACGCTTCTTCCATTTTTTTCCCTGTTAAAAGGTTTTTTTTGGGGGGAGTTCTAAGATAATTCTTTCTACGAGAGCTGTGCATCAGAGATGCTTGTTCCTCCTCCTCATCCTCCATGTTCACCTCCAACTGGTGCTCTTCTCAAAGCTCAATAAAAATCCATCAATCTCTACATTTATCAGATCAGTCATTTGATTCCACAGAAATTAGTAGAAAACAGATTCTTTAATGTTTGACATCTTTTTGTAATAAGGTTTCATCAGAGAGGGACTTTTAGGGAAACTACAGATGCTGATCAGCCTTCGATTCCAATTTTTTGTTTTAATGGTTATGACATATTTTTAAGAAAGATGAAGTGTCGGCTGCTTTTCACAGTCAATTCTGACTAGAAGGTTTTAAATGAGATCCTTATGACAATAGAATAGAAATAATTTTGTTTTACGTTTGTACGGCACATTTTAGGCAAACGTTTTACTGCCGTCCAGTAGTCGTTTTCAGTCCAAAATGGCAGAAGCGTAGCTTTGCTGCTGGGCGTTGATGTTGCAATGGAACCAAACAATTGACTTTCACTTCTTGGCAATATCCGTTCTTTGTTAGCAGCTAGTTTGGCGAGCCCTCAAACAAAGCTAGTTAGAGCGGAGCCGGAGCGGAGTCCGAAGAGTTTGGTTCAGTTGACCAATCACAACAGGAGGAGCTCAAACAGAGCGTTTCAGACAGAGGGTGATAAGAGGTGCTGCAGCACAGCCGGTATGAAAAAAGTTAAGTGTTTTTTGAGCATTAAATCATGTAAACATGTTCTAGTAGAAACCCCAAATACAAGTATGCACCTGGAAATGAGCATAATAGGTCCTCTTTAAGTGAAATACATTCAATGTTGTGTTTCACAGCTCATTTTGGACTAGATGAATCATTCTGGTGTGGTATTAAGACACAACAGAACCTCCTCTCCCTTCTCTGTCGCCTTATTTAAGGGCTAAGCAGAGAAAGAAATAATCCTAGAGTGGACTATACCAGCGCTCCTTCACAGAGAGATAAAGAAGCCCCCCCCCCTTTGGCAACAAACATCTTCAGAAACCTGGCCCAGATCTGGGCATGATTAAATATCTGCTTCCAGCCAGTGGTGAGAGTCCCTGCAGCGTCCTGGTGAGACGAGGATAAAGCTAGTTTGGTCAAAGGAAGTGTTGATATCTGTAGGCTGTGTGCAATTCTCTGCCGTATAAGTGTCACTTCTCTGCTGGATTTTAACATGATGAGATGAAAATGGAAAAACCCTGCCGGGGCCCGGTTTTTACAAACCATCTGGAGTTCCTTCAGTTATTTCTCCCTTTTTGTTCTTGATGAATCTCTGTTTTAGCTTGTTTTCATATAACTAACTATAAAGCTGCTGTTTCATTGCACTGCTGGACGCTTACTTAACATTTCTCCCTGCTGTCCTGCTGTGAGCCGCTCCACATGGGCAAGCATTTTAAAATTAAATGTGCCAGAGTGATTACGCTTAAAGCCTTAAAGGGCAACTTCGGTATTTCTCAACATGGACCCTATTTTCCCATGTGTTTGTGTCTAACTGACTAATAGCGACAACAGTTTCTGAAATTGGTCCAGTATTGAGGCAGAGCACTGCAGACGGCAGCTGCTCACATGCTGCCATATGGTGTCATTGGGGCAAGCTGGCACCATCATTTATGTCCACTAAAATTGTGTGTTTTTGCTACAACAGGCTCTGATTGGTATAATGTTTTACTGATCAACAGTCGAATCACATTTTCTTCGACGGGAAAATAAAAAAAACGTATTGTTTCTTCAAAGCTCTAATCCTTTCTGGTAGTTATAGAGCTGATTATCAAGTGAAATAAGGAGAGCTAATGGATTTAGATTTTTGGAGTCATCTTCACTAATCAGGTCCCTGCTGGTGAGCCTGCAAATAATGATTTTCCACAGTTGTATTTCATAAGAGACTGGATTTACAACCGTTAGATCTTAGTGTGTGTTTGGGGGTGAGATACTGACAGTCATAGTGAAACGGAGACACTTCCTCATACAGAATTGTACAGTGGTTTGCATGTGTTTTTTTTCAGGGAATGTAAAAAATCTGGGACAGAATGAGCCTTGGGGTGTATCAGCAGCCATCAGCCATCACTGAAGATGAGGCTCAGTCCTCTGATAAGAGCTGATGGGAGCCTATGAAACCTGGCATCACGCAGCCCTCTGGAAAATCCACAGACCCGGTGATCAAAATGGGGAGAAATAGCTTCAGACAGACAGAGGGAAGAAAATGTAAGAGATGTAAGATTTGGCATTCAGTCTTTGAAAAATGAGACATCTGCTCTTACAAAATGATCGGCAATAAAACCCAAACTAAACATATGGTGCTTTTGAACTGATATCTATATTCTCTAATTCTTTAGTTGTGAAAATGATGACACATTTGATCTTCCGTTATTTTGACATATTGAATGATGAGCTTCAGGATATTTGGATACCTGATGAAGAACATGTCTGTGCTATCTTCACTTTGATGAATAATAGAATAAGACTCAATCAGCCTCACTGGAATATATGTTTATTTCACAAATCAGATGTCAGAGAAGCCTTTAGTATGGAGAGCACACATGGGTACAGTCTCCACCAAAAAAACGTAAATTCTGCTTAGAAATTGCACCATAAAGTAGGGAGGAGGTAGACACAGTGTCTGTGACGTTGTCATCCCTGCTTATTCTGAAGATGAAGCATCTCCAAGGTCTTCAGCTTATACCGTACAGCCCGAGCCTCCTCACACAAAGTGTGCCAGTAGGTCAGAGAATCTTGGGAAATGTAGGCTATAGAAAATTTAATGTGACATTGTCCAGTAGCACTTCTGGTCACAGTGGCCACTGTTTAGCAAATACACTTACTTAGTTTTAAATTGTGGAGTTTTTCAGTTTAGAAAGGAACTAAAGTCATTAACCCTTAGAGGCCCACAATAGACCCGTCTTTGTCTTTTTTTAGGGGGGTAAAAGTCTTTAGGGGGTCTTTAGGGGGAGATAGCAGGTCAGCAGTAGATGTCACATAGAAGTGGTGTACATCATCTGAAAGCTGGAACCTGAAGATTAATTTGAGATGCAGTTCAGCACTGTGTGTCAATTTGTTTTAGTCATAAATAAAAAAATAAACATGAATAAATAAATAAATGAATTGAAATTATAAATATAAAATAAATGGTGAAAGTATATAAGAGTTTATCGCGTTATGATGGAAGTATATGATTTCCATTCCCATGCTCTGTTATGTCTTATAAGTACCTGCAGCAATTTTGGGGTTGATACCATTTGTTACACTTTGGTGCTAAATTTAACCATTTTTTACCACTTGAGAGTTTATAAAAATGATCAATAATCCCTCCAAAATACCACATTAAGACACCAAGACCTTGAGGAACACCATAGAAAAAGCCATGCTGTGATTTGGTATCAAAAACTTTTGACATTTGGAGATTTCTGCAAGAATTGAATTTTTCTGCGATTAGATGTCGAGCACTTCTGTTCTGGAAACTGCTCAGAAAGCCTCTTATTGTCAATAAACCTAGGAAAGCCATCCGTCCTCTAAATACTCTAGGTCTCTAGTTCGTTGTTGTAAAGTTACATGAAATGGCTACTATGGAGACTAACATCATCGCACATGAATACAGTTGGGCTCATTGGATCCACAAGCTTTACACTGATACCCAATTTATGTAATTCTAAGACAGTTTATGGACCCAGTATGCAGAAATATTCAAACACACCATTTTAGAATAGGCGGAAAAAACACATTTATACATCATTAAAAAAAACTGCATGTGATTATCATAAAGTGGGCTCCAGAACCCATTTTCATTCACATATCTTGAGGTCAGAGGTCAAGGGACCCCTATCTATCTATCTATCTATCTATCTATCTTAAGTTATTATTACAAAGAGGTGGTAATTGTAGAGCAGTTTGCATCAGTGCTGCAGCTATTGATACTTTACTTAATCATCAAAATCATCAAAATTGTGATCCGTGGTGTAATTTATGTCAGTTTAAGGGTCCTTGACGTGGAAAAAGTTTAAACCACTGCACTAATATATGACTAATTGTTGGTGCAGCCCTACAGATATCTTCACATCTGAGAACCTGGAAGCAGCAAATGTTTGACATTTTAGCTTAATTTGGCCTAATGTCTTTGGATTTTTGTCTGTAAAGGGGAGACTTGTGGGTACCCAGAGAACCCATTTTCATTCACATATCTTGAGGTCAGAGGTCAGAGGACCCCTTTAAAAAAATGTCCATGCCAGTTTTTCCTCGCCAAAATGTTATGAAAGTTTGGATCTATCTATCTATCTATCTATCTATCTATCTATCTATTCTATATGTAAATAAACTCTACTTTTATTATTCCATGTGGATAGTGAAGGGTTAACAATGTTCCAAGACGTACTGAAGGAGAGAAAAAAAAAAAAAAAAACTCCTCAGCTGTGACGGGCTCTCTGTGTGTGTGTGTGTGTATAGTACAGCACCACCACTACTACCACCAAACCGGTTACCGGGGCCGCTCATTACCGTCAACTTTTAGTGAAATGGATTTCAGCTCCAGAGAGGAGTGACCGGCCCCCACCACGGCGCGCGGTTGTAGATCAATCAAAAGGGGCGCGTGGTCTGCTGCTCTGACGTTCCGCCTCCTCTCCGTTCCATTCCATTCTTTTCAGTTGTGTGTGTGCAGCGCGTGCTGCTGGTGTGAAGCAGGGAGCCAGCGCAAGCCAGCCAGCAGGAAGGAAAGGAACGGCAAACCCGCGAGCGCTCAGCAGCTAGCCAAACCGTCCACTGCTTGAGAGAGATGGTCACGTCCACACCGGGGTTCCTCCTGCTGCTGCCGCTGCTAATATGTCTCCAGCACTGCGCTGTTAACGTCCACGGTAAGTCTGTTTTTTTCCTTAAAAATGTGTGTTTGTTTGTTGGGAAAACACGCACCGTGTCCCGTGGAGGAGGTTTAGCTATAGCCGAGGAGCTGTACACCTGTCTCGGCTTCTCCTTGACGGAATGTCCGTGCGTCGTCGACTCTACACCTTGCAGCTTAGCAACGAAATTAAAAAAATAACGTCTTTTAACGGCTGTAAAAGAGCCGTTTTCTGGCTTTGTGTGTGCTTGAATTGTGTTTATACGCGTCTTTTAAGTCGTTTAGCTTGAGTGTTTTAGCTCAATATGGGAATAAAAGAGGGGGGGATGGATGGAGAGAGGAGAGGTTAGTTAAGCTAGCCGAGGAGCTGTACACCTGTCTCGGCTTCTTCTCCTTGACGGAATGTCCGTGCTCCGTCGACTCTACACCTTGGATCTTAGCAACGAAATTCAAAAAATTACGTCTTTTAACGGCTAAAAAAGAGCCGTTTTCTGCCGTTGTGTGTGTGCTTGAATTGTGTTTATAAGCGTCTTTAAGTCGTTTTAGCTTGAGTGTTTTAGCTCAATATCTTGTCTCTGGGATAAATAAAGGGGGGGATGGATAGAGAGGAGGCCTGTGTGGTTTCACAGCAACTGCCTCGTCTCTGTACTCATTCACGGCCAATTAGCCCTGCGGTCAATTAATTTTCACCACGCGAATAAATAAAACCCCTCTTTGCTTTACTCCTCCTTGTATTACTGTGAGTCTGTGTCTGTGCGTGTCTTCCTGCCTTCACCACCACCACCCCCAGCGAGCGAGGTTGGTAATTTATTTATTTATTCCTGAAGTGGGAAGCCGACAGCGGGAGAAGGAGAAGAGAAAGGGAAGGGGGGTTACAGTGGATTGATATGGAGAGATGAGACAGTACATGGGTATAGGCAGTATAGGAAGCAGTAAACCCGGTAGAGGAGCATGCAGCTGAGGGTGAGGAGGGTGAAGGAGGAGCGACCGCGGTGATTACCAGGTGATCCCAATGAGGGCATGATTATGAGAAGTGAGTGGCCAAGGTTAAGTTATTAATACCAACTGGGGGTAATTGTAGAGCAGTTTGCTCCAGTGCTGCAGCTATTGATACTTTTCCATTATCCTTTAATCACAAATAACAACAGATGATTGATGATTAGTCTATAAATTGAGTGGAATGATCCCAAACTACTTTGATAATAAAATAAAGAAGAAAAATACAGGTAGTGGGTACCCATAGAACCCATTTTCATTCACATATCTTGAGGTCAAGGGACCTCTTTGAAAATGGCCATGCCAGTTTTTCCTTGCCAAAATTTAGTGAAAGTTTGGAGTTGTCTATCTGTCTATCAATTATGATAAGTGAGTGGCCAGGGTTCAGGGTTATTATTACCTACTGGTGGTAATTGTAGAGCAGTTTGCTCCAGTGCTGCAGCTATTGATACTTTACTTAATCATCAAAATGCACTATATCACTGCACTATATATGACTAATTGTTGGTGCAGCCCTACAGATATCTTCACATTTGAGAACCTGGAAGCAGCAAATGTTTGGTGTTTTAGCTTGATGATTAATTACAAAATTATTTATTAAAATTGTTCAATTGTTTTTAATTGGATCAACTAATCAATTGACTACTGGTTTCAACACTAACTCACATCCTTAAACTTAATTTGCTTAATTAAATAATCAGATATCAGCCAGGCATTTTGCCCTCATCCAGGACTATTTATCGCTCAGTGAAAAAGTCGTGGTTTGTATTTGATGTCAATTGAAGAAGCCTTGCTTGGTCAAGTTAAATCCTGATTTTTAGTTACTTTGCACTCACCTAATGTAATTTTTCCCTTTCTTATGGTTTGCTAAAAAGATTGGCTGCAATCCAATGAGTTTATTATTACTGTAACTCATTTTATGGGCTGTTCAGTTTCTCTTTCTCTTGGAGATAGAATTGCAGGTCCATGATACGTAGTATGACAGTCCTGGGTCAGGCCTAGCTGCTGACATTGTGGGGCTTCCTTTCTGTACCCAGGTACATAGAATATGTATGCACATAACTTTGGCATAGTATTTATGCAGTCACTAATCATTTCAGCAGTAGTTTGCACGCAGGCTAAATTATAAAACAGCTCAGAGAGGCAGAGAGCTGTGTTTGGCTGCTTGTGCCTTGCACAGATCTCTGTCTCTTACCTCCTACCTACTGTGAAAAATGTCCTTTAGAGGAAACAGTGAATCAAAACTAGTGCTTGTAATGTGCACACACTAGCATACACCCACCACCTCCTTCTCATTCTCCGCTCCATACCAAACCCAAACACACACGTACACACACACAGATTGAGATTGTGCGAGCCTATTTGAACAAGACGTAACGCAAATTAGATGGCGGCAAGAGCAGCAGCAGCAACGCTGGCCTGATTAAAATGGATGTATTTTTCCTCTACGGTTACTGTGATGCCATGCTAGACCCAGATCCTAAGCTACATGAGAGGGGGGGCTGTGTGGGGGTGCGCTTGTTTCTTGAAGTGGGCGGAGTGGTGGACAGGGGGAGGAGGAGGAGTACACTGCAACCATTTCTGTTACTGGGGAAAATTGCATTACCGTGACCTCCAGTGTGACAGCATTTCTATAGCGCACAATGATCTACTATTTTGGGAGGTAGATGGTTCATTGCAGCTCCAAGCCTGTTGAATCTATGGTTTCAAACACACGGGGAGTACTAGCAGGTGAATAATTCTCATGTTAAATAATCTGCGATTTCAAAATTGTGCAATTATCAAGATAATTGGCTCTTTAAGTCAATATAGACCTCTGATCAACACATTTGTATGCATAACAGTGACTTGAACATTTAAGACTGTGTTCTAGCATCACTGTCAGGAAAAAAATAGGGCTGTTAATCGATTTAAATATTTAATCGCATGATTGTCCATAGTTTATCGCGATTAATCGCAAATTAATTACACATTTTTTTATCCGTTCAGAATGTACCTTAAAGGGAGATTTATCAAGTATTTAATAATCTTATCAACATGGGAGTGGACAAATATGCTTGCTTTATGCAAATGTGTATATATATTTATTATTGGAAATCAATTAACACAACAATGACAAATATTGTGCAGAAACCCTCACAGGTGCTGCATTTAGCATAAAAAAATATGCTCAAATCATAAACATGGCAAACAGCTGTTAGTGTGCGGCCTTGACTATGACTTGCCCCAAACTGCATGTGATTATCATAAAGTGGGCATGTCTGTAAAGGGGAGACTCGTGGGTACCCAGAGAACCCATTTTCATTTACATATCTTGAGGTCAGAGGTCAAGGGACCCCTTTGAAAATGGCCATGCCAGTTTTTCCTCGCGAAAATTTAGTGCAAGTTGTTAGCGTGTAATATTTGGAAGCCTGATGAGGTTCTCCGGAAGAATTCAGCCAAACAACTTCTCTCGTTCTGGTAGATTTATTCTCTGGTCACAAGCAAAGTAATTGCAAAAGCAGTGAGTGATTCAGTCAACAACACGCAGGTTGAGAGTGAAAACAACTGGCGAATAACAGGAAGTTCGCCTCTTTCATACACAGGTTTCGTCACATCGTCCTAACGTTCTAATTGGCTCTAACCTGTCAAGGAGGAGGAGTGTCTCATGTCCTCACCTTTTCTCACAGGACTGGAACGTGCAACGGCCAGTCTGCTGACCCTAATGATTTATTCTGATAACAGGCGTGGGTGTTGTTTGTTGCAAGGAGTGTATCTAACCTTGAAAAAGAAACAAACGGACGTCTCCCTAATATTCTCTGAGACAACTGGTTTCATTTGTTATTCTGACCTCGAGTAACCTGACATCTTTCATAGGCAAGAATCAAATATACAGAATACAAGGATTTATATTATCAAAGTTTTGAGTGTTATTTAGCTGAGCCTGCTACAACCTAAAAGTCGCAAGTTGTGTTTGTGTTAAAGAAATTAGTGACGTTAAAACAGATTTGCGTTAACTTATTTACGCATACTTACGGCACACTAAATGGCTTGTGCATTACCATGGCATTTATAAACCTTTTTGTGCGAACGGGCTGAATATACAAGCCTGTTTTCTATATAATTCTGGATTCACTCAATAATTTTTAGCTCACGTTTTTGCAGTTTGAACTTTCTTAATGCAGCCACAGGAGACATATTGCTGTATCTAGCTCCCCAAAATCTTTTAGTCATGTGTTCTTAGTCATCATGAACTAATCTTGAAATAATTTATGCAAAAAGACAACAAAAAAAGCACACAAAGAAGGATTTTGAAGGCTTTTTGCAAGACAAAGTGGTGAAAGCTTCCTCAGTCCTTTTATTATGTGGTAGCAGTGTACAGTTTGGCGAGTTCCGACTTTAAATGTCAGCTAAAAATTGAGTTTGACACTGCAGGGAAAAGGAGAATACTCTTGTACGGGTTTATATACTTCAGGTTACTATTGAAGTCTGTTGTTGTGCTGATTGGATCAAAGTGCAGGGTGTGCAGTTTTCCAGACAGCAAGTCAATGGGTTTGTGTAGAGACACTAGGATAGTAACCCCAGAGAATACACCCTTAAAGAAACGAAACACAGGAATATATCATTTTCTGCAGCTTGGGTTCTTGGTTACAGTGGCTTTGCATGTTGCACCCTGTTTACTACATCTCACATTTACTTTACAGCAAACCACTTTGCAAACCGTGCTGTTGTATTAGATTTATAGATGCATTTTTCAGTACACGGTGTCACCCAGGAAATTACTTAGTAGAGGTGTTAAATGCCCTTAAAGTGCCAAAGTGACATTAACATCATTAGGTAATGCTAAACAGTCTTGAGTCAGTCGCAACTTAACCCTCTGAGACCCACAATAGACCCGTTTTTGTCTATTTTATGGGGGTACAGGGGGTCTTTAGGGGGAGATAGCAGGTCAACAGTAGATGTCACATAGAAGTGGTGTACATCATCTGAAAGCTGGGAACCTGAAGAATCATTTGAGATGCAGAGCATCAGCGCTGTGTGTCAAGTTATTCTAGTCATAAATCAGAAATAAACATTAATTAATTCATTCATTAATAATTAACTAATAAAAAAAAAAATGTTGACTGTATAAGGGCTTAGAACATTATGATATAACTATATGATGGTCATTCTCATGCTCTATTATGTCTCATAAATTTAACATTTGAGAACTGGCTTTAGTTAAATGCAAAAAAAAGTGTTGTAAAAAAACCCATTTGTTGAAGTAGGTTAACAAAGTATAGCTTAGGTATTGTTCCCAAAACTCTGGTAACGTATTAGCACAGTTCTGTAGCTATCCTTGTGAATTACAAAAACAAACATGGGTGAACATTGATGGATGGACTCAGCAAAATTAACTATATTTGTTTAATCTGAAAACCCTGCTGTACGTTTACGATACTTCCGTGGTTCATATGGTGATTTGTTTTTGATCAACAGAGGACTAGGCAGTCACTGGGCGCCTGAGGCTCTCTTTATATCATCATTATCGCTTCTGCTCCGTCAGCATTAAATGTTCGTCAGCAGGGAGCAGTCGGTCAGGCTGATGCAATGAGTCAGGACTTTTGCGTTTGATATGAACTTTTTCCCTCATGATGATGACTGGTGTGTTTACTTCTAATATATTTTAGAGTTTGCACTTTTGCAGCACAACTGTGAGTGAGCTGTTTAAAAGTAAATACTTTGAACGGTCACACCAATCTGAATGGGTAATTTGGGCTTGAAATTACTGTGCAAGTAATTTGTAGAAAAGAGTGCTGCAGGGATGACGTGTTTGTGTAGGCAAACCAGGAAGTTAGCATCGCCCTGGTTACCTCGACAAAAAAGCCAATAGGATTTTTCCATTTGTATAATTGCAGAAAATAAGCATTTAATGTCTCTTTTTACATAAAATTTGTGTTCTCTAGGTTAAGGGTTTGAATTGTGGCATATAAGTGAAATGTAGATTGCCTCTGTAATAGATCATTGAGCTGGTTCCCAGTTTTTCTGGCACCATGGCAAACCTTGTCTGAAAATTACAAGATATACCAAATTTTTAAATTGGCCCAGTGTGTCTGGAACGTCTAGATCACGGTACAATCATAACAAGGTGCTGGACAAGGTCCAAATTGCATTAACAGTGGAATACTCTGATCAAAAGCTTGCAAAACTGTACTTCAGTTCAATTAATGCAACATTTTTGTCTGGCAATGATTTTAACATTTCAGTGAATTCCCAGAGCACCTCTGAGCTCAACTCACTGTATGCATGGCAGCGAGCCTCTCAAAGCACTTTATTTAATGAGTTTGTTTTGTTTTCCTGATAATCTGAATCATCAAAAAAAGAAGGAAGTTTTATGTCATTCCTTGACTCATTTGTCTGTTTCCTCTTTCCCCAGGAAGTGTCTTGATCATGGTCAGATGTTTTTTTTTTTTTTTTTTCCGATCATTTATAAAACATCTTGATGTTAGCAAAGGTTAGAAGGAGATCTTGTGGTTGGAGGAATCTGTATTTTTGGCTTATTTTCAGGGTCTGAAATTAAGTTTTTTTTCCTTACCTGCCGCTGTTACAATTTACTGAACATTTCTACTGGCCGCCCAATGTTTCTGCCACTTGGGAAATCTAGCCTATGTACAATGCTGTAGAATTGTAAACTGTTGTAACAGAGAATTAGAAATATGGAATATATCATGTAACCTTAATCTTGGAGTTCTGAATAAAGGGCAGACAGTAGGCAGGCAGCCATCTTTAGCTGCAACTTTCTTACTGAGGAGCTGTGGAGGTGAGACGCTTGTTTCGTGTCCCTATTATCTGTCTGTATGTCAGTGGTTCTTTGTTTGATGGGTTGATGTGCTCATTTTCCTCTGATTAAAATGCAGGTAGGAACGCTGTGATCCATTATGCTTTGATTGTGGTGATTGAAATGGTAATGTGGATGAAAGGTCAGCGTACTCTCTATTCTCTAACATGACTGTGGTGTACAGCTGGCGCAGTCTTGGTTGAATATACAGCGGGTAAAATAAGTATTGAACACGTCACCATTTTTCTCAGTAAATATATTTCTAAAGGTGCTATTGACATGAAATTTTCACCAGATGTTGGTAACAACCCAAGTAATCTATACATACAAAGAAACCAAAACAAATAAGTTCAGAAATTAAGTTATGTGTAATAATGTGAAATGACATAGGGGAAAAAGTATTGAACACGCTTACTGATATTTATTTAATACTATGTACAAAAGCCTTTGTTGGTAATGACAGCTTCAAGACGCCTCCTGTATGGAGAAACTAGTCGTATGCATTGCTCAGGTGTGATTTTGGCCCATTCTTCCACACAAACAGTCTTCAAATCTTGAAGGTTCCGTGGGCCTCTTCTATGAACTCTGATCTTCAGTTCTTTCCATAGATTTTCAATTGGATTCAAGTCAGGTGATTGGCTGGGCCATTCTAGCAGCTTTATTTTCTTTGTCTGAAACCAATTGAGAGTTTCCTTGGCTGTGTGTTTGGGATCATTGTCTTGCTGAAATGTCCGCCCTCTTTTCATCTTCATCATCCTGGTAGATGGCAGCAGATTTTTATCAAGAATGTCTCGATACATTTTTCCATTCATCCTTCCTTCAAATATGTGAAGTTTGCCAGTACCGTATGCTGAAAAGCAGCCCCACACCATGATGTTCCCACCTCCAAACTTCACTGTTGGTAGGGTGTTTTTAGGGTGAT
>CAKALU010061284.1:0-38069 GCA_916700995.1 Hozukius guyotensis
CGGAAAGAAACACAGGAAAACAGCACCGTCAGCACATCACACTAACACACACATTCACACAATACACTCAAACAAACTCCTACACACACTGTAGATGCACACACACACACACTGTACATGCACACACACACTGTACATGCACACACACACAGGAGCTGTGGCGCTGAGCAGATTTTGACAGTAGAAGAAGAAGAAGACGAGTCAGAGATTCTTTTTTTGCTTCTTCTGCTGGAACTGAATTCACTTCTTCAGTCAGACATCGGAGGTTCACACCTCACCGTCTAATTGATTATAAGGATTATTAAGTGAGTAACGTATATCGTTAAGAAGTTAAAGTCAATTGTTCGTTCCATCGCAACATCAGCGCCCAGCAGCAGAGCTACGCCTCCGCCATTTTTAAATGAAAGCGACTACCAGACGCCAGTAAAACGTCCGCCTACAAAGACGTAAAAAAGTAAAGCTAAATTATTTCTATTCTATTGTCATATTATTCCAAAATGTCCTGTGTTGAATAATACAAATATTATATATATGCATACTATTAGAACTATTTACTTATTCATTTGGATGTATAAGAGGTTGTGTCCTGTGAGAACCATCACTCCCAACTCGTCAAATACCGCCGCTTGGTCAGTGGAGACCATCAGAGACTGACACACAGGGTACCCCTCCTGCGTTACTTTTGGACGGACCAGGGACGGCGTGTCAATATACGCTCGTTACTTGCGTAGTGTCCTTTCAAAATAAACTTCTGTTTTTACAGGAAGTTAGGTTTAGGCAACACAACCACTTAGGTAGAGTTAGGAAACGGTCGTGGTTGACGTTAACTTCACTGACTAGCGACTCATGTGACTCACTGGGCTGACGATGCTGACGAGTCACAGACTTTTTTCGGAATTTGTTTCGGACTTTGATCAGAAATTTTTTCTGACATTTTTCAGACTTTCTTTCTGCCTTTCTTCTGCATTTTTTATCGATTTTTCAGACATTTTTAAAACACTTTCGGATTTTTTTTGGGGGGGTTTTTTAGTGACTTTTTAAAGACATTTTTGTGACATTTTTGTGACATTTTTAGGATATTTTTTATGACATTTTTTAGACATATTTTAGACATTTCTTCTGCTTTTTTTCAGATATTTTTCAGACATTTTATTGTGGCTAAAGACTGAAAATGAGTCAATGTTACTTTTAGTTTCACACAGGCTCAAATGAAGCAAATAAATCGATTCTGACATTAAAAAAATCTATTTCAATATCGTAAAACAATAATCGCGATACATGGGAGAATTGATTTTTGCAACACTGTGGGGTCATCCACCAATTGGAAGTTTGAATAATTTCTTCTTTTGGGGATGAAACTATTTCACATGTAAATAATAAATGTAGTCTCATCCTCTACGTTGAGGTGCGTTGAGGATGCCGTCAGTTTTAAGATTGTTTTCTTACTTTCCAGGCAGCCGTCAGTTTCAGTTTCAGAGAGTTAACAACATTTTCTTCCTTCCAGACTGTCTGTTGATTCTGGAGCTGAAGGCAGACTGATGTTTGTGATCAAGTGAGATTCAAACCCATGGGGGGGTGTAGCGTCTTACACCGTAAACCAATATAAAGCCCTGCACAGCATGTCGCGGTGATGCGGGGAGGAGCGGAGCATGCTGGGATTGGGGATTTAGCTCTACACCAGGCTGTCAATCAAAGAAGGCGGGTTTTATTCTCAGAGCGGGCGGCTGAGGCCCCGAGACAGCAGCTCATACGGGCAGATTTATATTCATACGCACACACAGCCGAGCTAACAGCCTGAACACAGCCGTCGACACGAAGACTCACACAGTCTCAGCCTCCAGAGAGTCAGCACAGGCCAGGGAACGCTTTGCAAAGTTTTAAGACTGTTTGTTTTTTGACATTTCTGGGACAGTTTTGTCATTTTGGCAGTGCACCAACACACACATACAATCTTTCTATCCTTGTAGGGACTCTTCAGCGTCTCCATTAATTCCCCATTCCCTTAACTTGAACCCAAACCATTGAAACTAGGAGTTCATCCTTAAATTACCTGTTAACAGTCGTGGGCTTCAGCATTTTTGGACCCCTGAATATCGGTGGGTCCTGATTGAGTTGGAAGCAGAGTCTGAAATTAACTTTTTTCTCTTCCTGCCACTGTGACAGACAAGTATTTTTTCTTTGTCTGCCACTCAGAAATTGTATCTGCCACATTTGAAATCTCCGCACTAACTGAAGGAATAACATTTTAAGATCTGATGTCATTCAATGTTCGATATATTTTACGAAACAAACATTATATGCACTGGAAATTACAGCATTCAAATTACACTGTAGCTTCAGGGGGGATCCTATTTTTGGGCGATGGGAAGGTACTGTACACAGTACTGTACTGTACTTTGTTATTGTCATTTATAGTTATTTGCATAAATTTATAGAGTACGGTCTAGAACGGCATAACGTAACTTGCGGCTCAGTTTTAAAGCTAGAGTGAAGATACTGGCATCATATGAAACTAGAAAACCTAAAGAATCCATTGGTAGCCCTAAAACTAAGTAAAATACGTACGGACACAACGTAACATAAGTACGGAAAAACACGTCACAAATGGTACTAGAAAACCTGTCACAAAAGACCAAAAATACTATTTTATTCTGCGTCACTAGCTCTGAGCGTAGCGTATATACACAGATGTGATTACACTGCAGTCGATACAGTCCACATGGCGTACAAATGACACGCGGAAATCAAGAAAGGTGTACTTATTACACGCTAAACGCCTTGCGCATTATCGTGGCATTTATACACCTTTTCGTGCGAAGGGGCTGGGTTTGTAAAAGGGTTTAGTGTTGAAGTACTTTACAAGACGTCTGTTTAACTTTCACTTTCAACTAAAACCAGACGTAGATAAACGTCCGTAAATAGTCGTCTTTTCAATAAAAAAATAAACTAGAAAGGCGTTCTTATTGCACACTAAATGTCTTGCGCATCATCATGACATTCATACTCCTTTTTCGTGTGAACGGGCTGTATAAATAGTGATTGGCCCTAAAATTGCCTGTAAAACCTTTGTGGGGAACTTTTGGTCCCCAGAATGGATGTGGGTCCGGACAACGTGAGTTGGCTTCCACGTTTGGGTCCAGAGATGTCTTATGAACCAGTCTCAACATAAAAATAATCAATAAAACTGGTGGCTTTCTGTTTTTTGGTCCCCAGAATGGAGGTGGATTTGAATGTTTGAGTCCCCGACATGTCTGATTAACTGCTCTTGACCCCTTAAATTACATGTAAAACTTGTGAGGTTCAGCTTTTTGGTCCCCAGATTGAAGGTTGATCCAGATAAAGGTGGTGGGCTTTCAGGTGTTTTAGGTTTAGGTACTCACAATGTCTTATAAAAAAAGGTATTAACCCTCAATGACCTGTAAAGGTTAATAGGTTTAGATTTTTGGTCTCCACAGACAAGATGGGTGGACTTCCAGGTCCTAATAATGGCTTTTGAATAGGTATTGAATCTAAAATCATTTTAAAAATCTAAAATGATCGAATAACCTAAACTCTAAAATTACCTGTTAAACTTGTGGGGTTCAGATTTTTGGTCCCCATAATAAATGTTAGTCCCTTAAAGGTTGTGGGCTTTCAGGTTTGGGTCCTCACAATGTCGTATAAACACACCTAGACCCTAAAATCACTCATAAAACAGATTTTTTAGACGGCGTCCCGACAAGGAGTGTGGGTGTTCAGGTTCGGGTCCTCACAATGTCGTGTAAACAAACACAGGATGATGTTCGGCAAAATCTTGCAGCATTTTTCTCTCTGCAGAATCAGTCTCTTACTTGATTAACTGCCGCTGGTGCATGATGGGAAACGGGGAACCGTGTACAACGACCTGGTGACATACTGTTACCATGGCGACACCCTGAAGTCTGGGTCTGCGTTCGAGACGACAGGAACTTTGTGACATGGAGGGAAACAAGACGATGATGGGGGTTTTATTTAAAGCTCCCTCTGGATGATCGGATCAGTCTGCTAATGTAGTTTTAATGGAGCGACTCGGCCCAATTCAGTTTCTTATGTTCAGTCCCTTTGAGTAACAAAAGAGACCCCATCTGTTATTGTTCTGCAAGACAGGAAGAAATTAATCACTATAAGTCTTGTTCAGTCTTGTTTCTGTAATGTCCAGAACACGATACCTTAATAACTGATAGTGACGTCCAGATTTTAACCACGCTAGGGACAAACTTTACATCTTTACCTCCGCTACTGTTAATTAAAACTATGATTAAAACTGCAGCTCCTAGCGAACGAACGTGTCTTTAAAAGTCAGAAATTTTGCTTTTACTTGGGAAAAGTGCTTAATTGCTTTCTTTCTAGTAAGATGCCAGGATTGATCCCACTCTTATGACTTTGTGTTAAGTAAAAAGATGGAGCCAAGGACAATTAGCTTAGCTTAGCATAGAGAATCAGCTAGTCTGGCTTTCAAATAGACACATACCAACACCTCTAAAGCTCACTAATCTTCATCTTGTTTACTTAATCTGTACAGAAATAGATATCTAAAAACAACGTTTTAGGACATGCTGGAATATTTTTTTCTGGAACAACTGTTTGGTGGTATTAAAAGGTATAATACGTAACTTTCTGCATTAAGATGTCTTAAAACGACTGTTGTTGACTTCCTGTGAAGTTTATTTTGAAAGGACACCATGCATGTTAACGATCACATCTTGAACGGGCTGTAAATACTACAGGGGGAAAACATGGTTTGCACTAATATGTGGTGCACATACGTTATCACATTCAATGTCTTTTTCCTGAAGCGTTGGAGCTCTTCTTCCTTCCTCTGAGGACCAGAGCGTTAGCTTAATGCCTAAAATGTAAAATGTAAATGTAATTTGTGGCATTAAAATTTCATGAGGTTTCATTTCCATGTGGAGGACTGATCCCTCCTCCTCCTCCTCTTCCTCCTCCTCCTCCTCCTCCTGCTGCTCTCAGCTCCATCTTAATCTCGTACAGTAGAGACTCCTTGAAAAGCGTCTTTATAAACCATTCTGACAGTGTTTACCCCCCATTAGTGGAGCAAGTTGACAAACTTCATGCTTCCACCAGGAGTTTTCTTTTCAGAGAAACCCTCCCGAAAGCTCCCCCACCCAACCAAAACCAATTACCTCCTGCAGCTTTATACCCCGGCTCATAATCCCAGAGCCCAGCAGATATGAGGATTCTCTTTCAGCTACTCAGCGTTATACAGAGAGAGAAGAAGAAGAAGAAGAAGAAGAAGAAGAAGAAGAAGAAGAAGAAGAAGAAGAAGAAGAGGAGTGCGTGTCCAATGAGGCTGGGGGAGGAGGAGGAGGAGGAGGAGGAGGAAGAGGAAATAAAGCGATTCAATTAGACAGGCGAGGACTCGGTCGGGGGTCACCGAGGCGGTCCGAGTCGGACACCGCAGACAAATCTGCAACCTCGCCGTTAATGGGTTTTCTATTTTGGAGCTGAATTATGCCATCTGTCTGCTTGGCCTCGTTCTGCCACTTTCTGAAGGGTTTAAAATCCAAAACGCTTTGTGGGCTCTGATGAGTTTTCTCCCAGAGACAACACGGCACACAAAAAGAGGTTTTGCTGGACTTTTTCAGACCCCCCAAAATGTGAGATTAGAGCAGATTCATTATAAAACACGAAGCTGTTTGTTGTGACCCCGCGGAGGAAGAGTAGAGGCTGATCTGGGTTCAAGGCGCTCAGAGAGAAACCTGACAGACCGTCATCGCACTGTTAATTAGTTTGCTATTGAAATGAAAACTATCCGCCCGGGCTCTCCATTATGTCTGAATAAAAATAAGACGATGAAGAAAATGTGAGCAGGATGAGCGGCAAAGCTGCTCCAGTCAGGAAAAGTACATGAAAAGTGAAATAAAGTGCAGAAGTATTCAGAAACACAAGCAGTATGTCGGGATGGTAATATCAGTCTGTTGGCTGGATTGTGATGAAATGTGGTTCATCATCACCAAAACATCGCCGAACTAAGATGGTGAACGTGGAAACATTAAGGAGCCGCTAACACAACTCTAGACTAGACAAAGAGCTGAACCTTGGTCTGCTGAAAAGAGGTGGTCACGCTCCGGATCAAACAGAACCATGGTTCGGTTCGGTTCGGATCGGATCGGATCGGTTCGGTTATCACGTTGAAAGTTTTTTTTGGATGGTTCAGACTTTTGGTCCAATTACAAAACAAAATGAGCCATGCTAGCACGTGTGGAGAAGACGTAAGCGATGACGACAGGACGTAGAGGACGACAACAAGACGTAGGGGACGACGACAGGACGTAGGCGATGATGACAAGACGTACGTGATGACGACAGGATGTAGGCGATGACGACAAGACGTAGGTGATGACGACAGGATGTAGGCGATGACGACAGGATGTAGGTGATGACGACAACAAGACGTAGGGGACGACGACAGGACGTAGGCGATGACGAGAGGACGTAGGCGATGACGACAAGACGTAGGGGACAACGACACGATGTAGGTGATGATGGCAGGATGACGACAGGACGCAGGTGGTGATTGACGACAGGATGGCGGTACAGTATGTCATGTAACATTCTTTACTTGCTTCATCATTGCAACATTAAATCAAAACCAACCTGATCAAATGTTTACAGTGTAAGAAAATCATGAACCTCGGTTCAGACTTCCAGGTGTGAACAGACCCTGAGTCAGTACCTCCACAGTCAGTAAACAGGGACGACTCATAAACCTTCCTACCTTCGGGAAGTAGTCCTGCTATGTTTGAAAAGAGTTAAAACAAAGAACTGATTGTTATTCATGTTTTTGTTCAGGTGTGTGCGTCCTGCCCTCTGTTCTGTACTTCCTGTGGCGCCTTTACGCTCGTATGCCTCTAGTGTGATGTCATGTGTGACCGAGCGACTGTTGCTATCCGTTTCATGCTGCAGCTGATAGTGATCCTGTCAGGGCTGCGGCGGCTCTCCCAGTGCATGCTGGGTTTATTTTACAGAGACATTAGGCTGCGCTCAGGTCTGCTGCCTCGCTGATAAACACATCAATCTCCATGTTGGTAAATGAGTCGCCTCGTCCTCCGAGGATGGCGAGACGTACGGGAGTTTATCTCCGTGACACCGGACTAGGAATGTATTTAATGTAGCAGAACCGTCAACGGCGATACACAAACACACCTGAGCAGCAGGACGATCAAGCAGGACATTAGATTACACACATCCGTCTGTGTGTCGGGTCACAAACAAACAAGATTAGAAAGGTTTACAGACACGACAGCAGCATCTCACAACGGATGGATGGAAGATGGAGACAAACTCTCCATTCTCAGCTATTTACCACCAGTGAGGTAAATGAGTGACCTCCAATTTATCCACCGAACAAAGATGCAAAATGACTAAAAACAGATGCAAAACCACCACAAAAAGATGCAAAATGACTAAAAACAGATGCAAAACCACCACAAAAAGATGCACAACGTCTAGAAATAGATGCAAAACCACCACAGAAAGATGCAGAATCACTAATTATAGATGCAAAACCACCAGAAAAAGATGCAAAATCACTAAAAACAAATGCAAAACCACCACAAAGAAATGCAAAACAACTAAAAATAGATGCAAAACTATCACAAAAAGATGCAAAATTACCAAAAAAAGATGCAAAACCTCCTCAAAGAGATGCAAAATGACTAAAAACAGATGCAAAACCACCTCAAAAAGATGGAAAATTATTCAAAACAGATGCAAAACAACCACAAAAAAATGCAAAATGACTAAAAACTGATGCAAAACAACCTCAAAAAGATGCAAAACGACTACAAATAGATACAAAACTATCACAAAATGATGCAAAATGACTAATAATAGATGCAAAACCACCACAAAAAGATGCAAAATGACTAAAAACAAATGCAAAACCACCACAAACAAATGCAAAACGACTAAAAATAGATGCAAAACTATCACAAAAAGATACAAAATGACCAAAAAAAGATGCAAAACGTTATAAACGTATATACGTGTGGACAGGGCATTAGTTACAGGACCAGTTAATGGTTTTCTTGCCTAAACCTATAACTGCGGATGTTTGTGTTCAAATGACACATGAACGCTAAAATGTGTCCTCGTGGTGGAATGTCTTTGTCATGTCGTTGTATTTATACGTCTTCCAGTGGGATCGGGTTGGAAACGGCCTCATGGACAGAACATGAAACTTTAACGGCTGAGTGTAAAAGTCAGTTTCAGTTCCTCGGTGTGTGTGTGTGTGTGTGTGTGCGCGCGCGCGCGCGTGCGTGCGTGCGTGTGTGTCTGTGTGTGTGTGTGTGTCTGTGTGCGTGTGTGTGTGTGTGTTTTCCTCGTCTACAGACGGTAACTTTCCTCTGACTCAGTAAAGAGAGAATAAAAGACGAGTAAACACCTTCCTTCCTCTCTGCCTCCGTTTAACGTGACTGACGCTTCTCAGCAGCTCCGCCGCCGTCGAGGGGAACATTTCCCTCCACTCTGCTCAAATATATATAAATATATTCCCCCCGTGTGCCGTCGACGCCGCCGCCCCCCCCCCCTCCGCCAAACCGCCGCTCTCCCGCCGTTTTGAAGCACAGATTCATCTCCAGCTTTCTCTCAGCGTCCTGACAGCCGGGAGACCGCCTGTCATCCCGCCTGTCAGCCTCCCTTCAGAAACACAAACGACGACGCGTGACACACACACACACACACACACGCACACACTCTCTGCTGTGTGCGTGTGTGTGTGTTTCTTTTACTTCCTGTTATGCTCACAACATGTTTGAAGAATTTATTCTGCGACGCTCCGCTCAGCTTCCTCGTCCTGGAGGATCTGGATCTGCGACCTTTAACCCCACGTTATTATTCCTGAGTGAAACACGACCGACTGTGTCTCCTGAAATCACATTTATTACATTTACCTCCCCAATAAAACTCAGTTAATAATCGTCATAACTCACTGGATTACAGGGAATACATGAAAATCCACAAGCCTTTGCTCCACGAAATCAAATTTTCACACAGGGACCAAGCAGAGACAACAGGACCCGGCCCGTCTCCTAACACCACAAAAACACCCAGCGAGTACCAACGTTTAGTCCACGAGAAGCCTCAAGAAGCGGCAAGGTCCGGCCGAAGGGTTCTGTACAGCTCACGGCGAGCCACCATCACCCCCCGGCTTTTCCAAGCCGAGCTAACGTTAAAGCAGGTCGCAGCGCAAAGACACAAAGGAAGTGCGCCCGACTCGTAAACGAACTACGGTTGTTGTTTCACAACATTTGGTGTTTCAGAGATTAGAGCACACAATAATGAATGAATAATGAATGATGTAATATAGACTACTAATGGGTGTTTCTATTATTTTGTCCACCCCATTTCTACCAATGAGGGTAGACTAAATAACAGAAACAACTCTTTGTTTCATAAAAAATTTTATATAAAAAGAATTTCAAATTGTTGTATCGTTAAAAACCGTGACTGAGATTTAAAAACATAAAAAGAGGAGGAAGAAGAGGAGGAGGAGGAGGAAGAGGAAGAGGAGGAGGAGGAAGAGGGTGTGGTCTCCACTATAATCAGATTTTATTATTATTATCAGTGTGAGACAGCTGATCTTCGTCTTCTGACTCGTATGATTCAGTTTCGTATCAGCATGTAGATCAGCTGTGATAATTAATGAACCCTCCACTCTGTTGCTGCTAATTAACTGATTCTGATCAGACGCCATCTTGGATTTCTACCCCAGACTACCCCCCCCCCCCACCGTGGTTAGTCATCAAGACAATAACATGGAGGAGGACAATAACAAGGGAAGAGAGGAGGAGAAAAGACAGGAAACGAGACAAGAGAGGAGGAAACGAAAGAGGAGGGGAAACAAGGAGAGGGGAGAAGGGAGGAAACAAGAGAAGAAAAAACAAAGAAAGAGCAGAGGAGAGGAAGAGAGGAGAATGGAGGAAACAAGGAGAGGAGAGGAGAAACAAGAAGAAGAAAAGGGGGAGAAAAGAGGAAACAAGAGAAGAGGAAACAAGGAGAGAAAGGAAAATGTAAAGTAAAGAAGGGAACAAAAAAGGAGAGAAGAGGAGGAAACAACTACACAAAAAGAGGGATGAAGAGAGGAGGAAAAGGAAAACACAGATTTGATGGTGAGGAGTGAGTTTGAGTGAAAGAAAGAAGTGATGCTGAAGAGAGAGAGAGGGAGCGAGGGATGTAGGAAGGAGGAAAAGAGAGGAGACAAAAGAATCTATCTATCTCAGGAAATGTTAAAAAATGATGATGAGTGGGGAAATAAAGCAGAAAAAGGTGAAGAAGAGGAGGACAAGATGAGAGGACAGAGATAAAGAGAGGAGGAGAGGAGGAGAGGAGGAGAGGGAGGATTTAGAGGAGGGGGGGGGTGTAATGATGTGGTTACCTGAGAGACGGTAACCACGGCAGCGGAGCATCATCTGACCTCCAATCATCCTTCCTGGATATTTAATGTTTCATCTGTCTGTCAGTGTGTGTGTGTATGTGTGTGTGTGTGTGTGTGTGTGTGTGTGTGTGTGTGTGTGTGTGTGTGTGTGTGTGTGTGTGTGTCATAATGAGCCTTCCTGCAGAGAGCCGGGCCCATTAGCCCACTTTAGTTCAGACTCGCCCTCAGTGGTCCAGCTTGGCCCACTTCAGTCCAGGTAGGCCAGCGGTCGGCTCCCGTTAATGGCCTCACACCGTCAGCGCAGCGGCGTTATGAAACGCCTCGACCTGCGCTGACAGCGTGAGGTCACTGAACACACCACAGAAGAAGAAGAAGAGTTGCTCGGTGCTTCAGTTTAGAAGGTCAGATAACAGCTGTCTTTAAGTCACGTGTTTGGTTTAAACGTGTTTCGGCCTCTCGGTGCTCAGTTAACGGAGGTCAAACCAGCCGCCGGTTGGATTCTGATGAAGAATGAAGAAAGACGTTTCATCAATCACGTCTCACATTATATTCACACATCATCATAAACTAAAAATAAAAATATGTGACGTCATTAAAGAAGAGAAAGAAAACCAGCATTGAGTGATTTTAACACATTCATCTTTTCCTCATATGTGAACTGGAACATTTCTTATGATCAGAGATGAGAGTCGGACGATTTTCACCCGTTTACCCTTCTAATCCAGACTGAGCAGTTTTCTAGCCCAAACCAAGTCGAACTTTTCCAAATCCTAACCAAGTTGGTTCCTGTGAAGTTTATTTTGAAAAGACTGGAGTGGAAATTGAGGCATTGTCGTAGGAAAACACGTAAAATGAGGAATAACTTTTTGTACGAACCGCTGTAAGAGGATACTTCCTGTTCCCTCGTCTGGAAGTGAATGGGGTTTTTAGTTAGATGTCTGAAATCAGGTCTGAGGTTAACATGAGCTGAAGAGATTTTAACGTTTTGTTCTACGATATAAAATACGTCAGTAAATATTTTGGAACAATGCCATTAATCTCCTTCTCTTTTCTCTTCAGTCTTTGCTCCTGTCCTTCCTTGTCTTCTCTTATCTTTCCCGTCTTTCTTTCCTTTCCATTTTCCTTTTAGTTTTTTTTTGCTTCCTTTTTTCCAATCGTTCTTCCCCCATTTCTCAAACCTTTCCTTCCTCTCTTCTTTCCTTCTCTTCTACCTTGAGACCTTAAACCTTTTCTTTCTTCCTATGCTTCATTCTTTTCTTATAACCTCACGTTTCTTTTTAGTCCATTTTCACTTCTTTCCATCCTTTCTTTCTTTCCTCCATTTCTGCCGTTTCCTTTACTTCCACACTTTTTTCTGTCCGTCCTTCATTACTTATATGTTTCCTTTCCTTTTTTTGCTTCCTTCCCTCCTTACTCCGTCCTTTCTTTCCTTGTAGTCTTTCTTTGTGATCTTCTTCACACTTTCTTCTTTTTTTGCTTCCTTCTTTAACTCCCTCCCGTATCATTTATTTCCTTTGTCTTTATTTCTTTCTGCCTGTTTCATTCCTTATATCTTTCCTTTCTCCCTTTCTTTGCTTCCTTCCTTACTCTATTCTTCTTTGCTTTCAGTCTCTTTGCTTTCTTCTGTCCTTCCTCCGTTCCTTAAACCTTTCATTCCTTATAACGTTCCTTTGTTTCTTTCATTTCTCTAATCATTTCCCTCTCATCCCTCCTTCAGTCCCTGTTGTTCCTCTCTTACTTTTGCTTCCTTAAGATCTGAGGATTTCAGTACATTTTCCTTCATCTTTCCTCTCCTTTAGTTGTATTTTTGAAGCGGTGAAGTCTGTAACCCTGTGATGTCTCCTGCTCTATATCCTCCTGCCGTATTGAGTTCTGATCCGGTACTTTAGTGAAACCATAACACGGAGTTATCAGCACCTTCTGTTCGGTTGCGTAAGTCAGCGTTTGTAAATCAGGTTTGTCGGTCGGGTTTATTAAATCACCCGGCCGTGACGCCTCCTGCCTGGCTTCCTTTTATTATTTCAGTCCAGGTCAGTGGGACACCGCGTCCTCCTCCACACGTCTTTCATAACCGCGGGACCCCCTGCTTGTGTTTCTTATTCACCTGTCGTCCATCTGTTTCTAGGCCACTCGTAACAGGAAATGTAGGTTGTGTTTAGTGGTTCAGCAGGCGAGGCGTCGCTCCTCTTTGTCGGTGATAAAAGTCTCCGTGCTGCTCATTCACTCCCAGTTAATGACTTTAAATATCACGCTCATTAAAGCCATTAGTCACCTGGACCTCAGCGATGGATAAATAAAGAGGTGCATGAAAAACGCTCTCACTATCTAAAGACATCTGTTTTAATGAATGAATTTAATAATCTGGACTTCAGCACAACGTCTGACCTCCTTATGGAACCGCTATGTCTTATCTAGTCTGTTGATGGTCTACAGTTAAACTTATAATGCAAACCTTCTTCCTTCCATAAACAACTGCTACTGTCTTCATCTTTCATTTACAAACATAACTTCACTCTTCTGTTTTTTATCCGGATATATGCAGTTTAAAAATAAATATATTTTTCCAGCAGTGGTTTAGTAATAAAATTGTATTGTTAGGTCAGTTATACAACAACTAACATGGTCAACTCTATAATTAGGTTGAATTTATCAACCCATTCTCACTCCCAACTCGTCAAATACTGTGGTTTGGTCAGCGCCCCTCGGCATCGGAAACCAACGCACGGAGGCGCCCATTAGCAACAGTATGTGACGAACCGGGCTTTCAACTAACTAATTCCACGGTCGGAGCAGCGACGTACTATTAATAGCGGGACGTCAGTTGTTCTGAGTTACATTAAGTGACGTTTGTCACATGTTTTTTAGTGACGTTTGTGATGTGTTTTCCGTTGTTCTTTCCGTATGTGTTTTACTTAGTTTACGTACTTATTTTAAGCACAACCATGATGTTTTCCCTTACCCTAATTAAGTGGTTTTCTTGCCTAAACCTAACTGCGGACATTTTCCCGTCGTACAAATGACACGCAAAACAGCTAAAATGTGTACTCATGACACACTGAATTTCCATGTATTTTTGGGGTATTTATACACCTTCCTGTGAGACTGGGTTGAGTTACTATACAGTATATAGTTACCCTTGGCATCATTGTAGTGGTTTTGATGCCAAAAATAAAGTGATGCCAGCACCAAGGGGCCTGATGCCAACGCCAAGGGGTGTGATGCCAACGCCAAGGGGCCTGATGCCAACGCCAAGGGGCCTGATGCCAACGCCAAGGGGTGTGATGCCAACGCCAAGGCACCTGATGCCAACGCCAAGGGGCGTCTTCTTTTCAGAAAGACTGACGAAAGAAACAGAGGCTCCAGACATTACGCCAACTCTTTATCTGGCAAAACCTAGCGACAAAAGTAAAAATGAGACGAAGGCATCATGTAGGTCCATTAACTCTCTCGGGGACCTCCATGATGGCTCCATCTGTAGCTGTATGCAGTCATAGTCTTTCACTGTTGACTCATCCTCTTATTTTGCAGCTCCGGAGACGTTAAAGTCGGAGCCTCGTCACAAGGCCTCCCTCCTCGCTACAAGAAAAGTCCCTGGACGGCGGCGACGCTCGCCCAGGAGGCGAAGGAGCTCACACGGACTGTCAGAGCCATCCTGGAGGTCGACTGTAAGTGAACTCCGCTCGCCCTCCACGCATCGCATGCCGGTCTGCACGTCCTCCTCCTCTTCCTCCCTGTTTCTGTGCTGCTCTGCATGCGACTCCCACCGGATGAAGCTGAAACCAAAGTGATCCTGCCAACCTGCAGTTAACTGTCCTCCCCGTTGCAGTGCTGACCTTCTAGAGGACGCCACTGTCAGCACGATTCGGAGACGTCTGCAGGACGCCAACCACCAACCGTCAACCCAAACTCTCTCTGTTCCCTGACAACTCCTCATCTCCTCCTCAGTATCTGCTAGCAATGGACTCATGTCTTAACTCTGCATGAAACACCGTCTTCTCAATAGTCAACACCAACTAAACAGCACTTTTACTCCAGTGGTTTAACCTGAATGATGTGGAGAAGAAATGCACAAGGTGCACTCATTGTACAAGTTCAAATTCATGATTTGCTTTTAGCGTGAAAACGTAATTTTTTTATTGGACGCTCGTCACTCAAACTGCAGTTTTATCTGAAAACATTGATGGAAACAATCAGTTCATCTTTTGAGGTTACTACACAGGAAGGAGACCATCGTAAAGTTGACGGACTACATGAACGTTTAAATCTTTTGCCTGTTGGTCACCTTATTAATTATGTGATGAGAGTTCTGTTGCATAAAGCCTGTCAGCTAAGATTATCGGCCAAGCTACTGAGGCTAAACGTGTTAGCATTCATCAGAATCACAGTGCCAAAACACTCGTCAGATCGTCGGTGAAGTGAGAGATGGACAAAACTCCCAAACGTTGGTGTAGTCCTTTAGATTCTACCCAACCCCTAGAATCTGTTCAGCATCAACACATAACCTTCATTCAACAAGCAATATAAACGTCATACGGTAGCTAAGCTCCACAGTTAGACAATAACTCACAGTAGCTCTCTGTCAGTCTCACTACTCTCTGTTATCTGATCCATGTTTAGCTTTGTGTCGGAGCGGCTGAATGCTCGTGTCTGTGCTTTAGATTATAGCCAACAAATCAAAGACTAGAAGCATCATCCTGACAAACCTCCAAACACGAGGTCAGGAAGGAAGGACGGAGGTCAAGGAACCACAACGTTCATATGGGAATGCAGCCATCGGTGGTGTGACACCAGCAATGATTACGGGACACTTCCAGCCTGATTGGACGCTTTAGACGCTCTCATCATGTTTGGACTTATTTGCTGTTTGTCCTTTTTCTGAGTAAATATTCTGAAACAAACATATCGTGAGTTCTTCTTTGTGAAGAGGAGCAGCCGTTAGAAGCTGTGTCGTTATCATTTCTGTATTATTTCACAGATTATAGCTGCTGGAAGAGTCTGGATTTAGTTAGTCAGTTAGATCAACTTTAATAACCTGTAAAGACCTTCATTTTCAGCCCAGTCATCAGAATAAAACGCTGGCATTGAACGTTTCTGCAAACCACAAATACGTTGAATTTCGACGTTTCTGAACCAAAAAGACATCAACATTTATACATCAACATTATGTGTTTTGAATAATCGCTTGTGGTGCTTTTGCCGTTTCGAAACTGCTTTCTCAATTACGTTTAGGTTTAGGCAACAACTCTACCTTTTAGGTTTAGTAAAAGATCATGTTTTGAGTTAAAATAAGTTTTTCTGATTTCACACGGGACACGAACGATCTCCTGTCTCCTGAGTCCCGTATTTGACTTCATCCACCTCCTCCCTACACTGACTTTGATTATTTGTGATACCTCAAAAACAAGCGTTGCCTCGAAACATAATTGATGATGCAGTTTCATTGTATGGGAACGTAAGTTTTAGGAGGCTAGGCTTGTAACCTAACTTTGGTGAGACCGTAGCTTCCGGTGTTGCCAAACAGAGTTTGTTTGAGAAGTGAAGACAAACAAAAGCACCAGTTTTAGTCGAAAGAGAGTTTTCAGGTTTACCAGATTGATTTTGAGGGATATATACGAATTACAGTGCATTTCGTAGGTATAGCTACGAACCAACCCGGTTAGACAGGAAGGAGTATAAATACCACGACATTACACGGACATTATGCGTGTTGTTTGTACGCCATGCAAACATCCGCAGTTAGGTTCAGGCAAGAAAACTACTTAGATAGGTTAAGGGAAAACGTCATGGTTGGGCTTAAAATAAGTAAGTAAACTAAGTAAAATATGTACAGAAACAACTACGGAAAACACGTCACATCACTGACGTAATTTACAAAACGAAAAAACGGTCAACAACGGTCTCCTGGTTAAAAGTCCTGTGTTTGTTGGACCTGCCTCCCCGCCATCAGTGGTCTTTCTCTCTTTTTATACTACGTCACTAAGACGTACTTATTGCACGCTAAACACCTTGAGCAGTATCGTTGCATTTATACGCCTTTTCATGGGAACAGGCTGAGTTTTCTAACAACAATGCAGGGATGAAAATTATTAACCGACCAACCTGTGACGTAACAGAAATAGTCAAATCAACGTAAAAAACACTCATTCCACTAAAACCGGTGCTTTTGTTTGTCTTTACTTCTCAAACAAACTCTGTTTGGCAACACCTGAAGCTGCGGACTAACTAAAGTTAGGTTAGGAGCCTGGTCTCCTAAAAATGACGTTCCCATACATTGAAACTGCGTCGTCAATTTCGCTTCAAGAGAATGTATTTTCTCCTGGATTATGTTTGTTTCGACGTATCACAAATAATCAAAGTCAGGATAGGTTGGGGTGGATGAAGTCAAACACGGAACCAAAAGTAAACGTACTTATTTGAACCCAAAACATGATCTGAGACGTACTTATTGCACGCTAAACACCTTGAGCATTATCGTGGTTTTATACACCTTTTAGTGAGAACAGTGTGTGTGACCAGCCTGACGGAGCCAGTAGGTACAGTATGTAGTCTTAAGGTAACGTTATTCTTTTCCTCCTGGGTGGTTGACGGGATGTGAGGAGCTCAAAGCAGATGAAATGTTCAAATCTCAGCAGCTACTGAGCGAACAGAGTGACTGACGGACTCGTGTGTTCCAGTAAAATGTGATTCTATTCTTTAAATTGACGCTGAAGGTCTTCCAGCACAGTTTGTGGGGTTTTTTGACACAGTCACCTAATTTCCCTCCATCAGTGGGAGGACGTGGGCGCCAGTTACATAATTAACAGCCGTGATTCAGGACCACAGGCCGCGAGACGGAAGACGTCCTCCAACATTCACAATGTCCTGTTAGAGGTTGCGGGGGGGGTGGAGGAGGAGCAACAGCAACTAGGTCAGTCTGATCCAGGTTATCTCAGCTTGTTTACGTCTGCTGTGTGTGTTCATTACATGTGAACCTATAGCTCGTCTTCATCACCGCCCTGGTTGCCTTGGAGACGAGCTCCTTTGTCTTCTTCACTCACTGCCAGTTAATATGATCAGCAGGACACACACACACACACACACACACACACACACAGCGACAGATTGCACGGTAAACAATCAGACTGAGAGGTTTCAGACACATCCAGCAGCTCGTTTCGGACACCTGTTACCATGACGACCATGAACTCCCATTCAGCTACGACCCAGAGTATTATTATGTTTAGGTTGTGATAAAAGCCCGTCTGGGTCTTCATGGAACACGTTCACAGCCAACGTGTTTCTCCACCTGATTAACGTTACACAATAAAAAGCTTTCAATGGAACAGCTTCTATTTATGATTTAATATGAATGACTCATCGCTCATAACATTTAGAAATAAGTGGATAAAAACCTGCAGATTCTGACCTTTAAAGGTGATAAGAGTCGAGTAGAAACGCAGCTTTACTCTCTACGTCTGTGTGGAAGATCTAAAGAAAACTGAGTTTTGATTCATGTTGGAGTAAAAAGCTGCAGAGTCTGCAGAGCTTCAACCAACATGATAGAAGTAGAATTAGAGCTCAGTGATATCTTTGTTAACCGAGGGGTTAATACCAGACAGAAAACGGTGGTTAAATAATAAAAACATCATCATCAGTACAAACCTGCTGAACTCTGAACATTAATAATGCAGAATATTGAATATTTTCACTCCAGACGAACAAAACACATCGAAGACATCAGCCTCTGTGACCTGAAACAATAATCAAACAATAATCATCATCAGTGCTAACCACCATGCAGCTCTTTAACATTTACATTTAGATATGGTTTCTTATTTAACTACACATCACCTCAAAGATGGAGTCAACTTTAGTTGTCTTTAAATAAATAAATTAATAAATAAATCAGCCTTTATGAAATCATATCAGTCGAACACTAGCAAGTTCATTTACTGTTGTTTTTCACTATAAATAAAGTTTATATTAAATAAATAAATGAGACAGACACAGAATAAATAAAGTTTATATTAAATAAATAAATAAATGAATAAATGTGACAGACACAGAATAAATAAAGTTCATATTAAATAAATAAATGAGATAGACATAGAATAAATAAAGTTTATATTAAATAAATAAATAAATGAATAAATGTGACAGACACAGAATAAATAAAGTTCATATTAAATAAATAAATGAGATAGACATAGAATAAATAAAGTTTATATTAAATAAATAAATAAATGAATAAATGTGACAGACACAGAATAAATAAAGTTCATATTAAATAAATAAATGAGATAGACATAGAATAAATAAAGTTTATATTAAATAAATAAATAAATGAATAAATGTGACAGACACAGAATAAATAAAGTTCATATTAAATAAATAAATGAGATAGACATAGAATAAATAAAGTTTATATTAAATAAATAAATAAATGAATAAATGTGACAGACACAGAATAAATAAAGTTCATATTAAATAAATAAATGAGATAGACATAGAATAAATAAAGTTTATATTAAATAAATAAATAAATGAATAAATGTGACAGACACAGAATAAATAAAGTTCATATTAAATAAATAAATGAGATAGACATAGAATAAATAAAGTTTATATTAAATAAATAAATAAATGAATAAATGTGACAGACACAGAATAAATAAAGTTCATATTAAATAAATAAATGAGATAGACATAGAATAAATAAAGTTTATATTAAATAAATAAATAAATGAATAAATGTGACAGACACAGAATAAATAAAGTTCATATTAAATAAATAAATGAGATAGACATAGAATAAATAAAGTTTATATTAAATAAATAAATAAATGAATAAATGTGACAGACACAGAATAAATAAAGTTCATATTAAATAAATAAATGAGATAGACATAGAATAAATAAATTTTATATTAAATAAATAAATAAATGAATAAATGTGACAGACACAGAATAAATAAAGTTCATATTAAATAAATAAATGAGATAGACATAGAATAAATAAAGTTTATATTAAATGAATAAATGTGACAGACATAGAATAAATAAAGTTTATATTAAATAAATAAATGAATAAATGAGACAGACACAGTGTGAATAAAGTCTATTTGAAGGTAGAAGGTGTTTAACTTTAGGTTCGTCTGTCATCATTACAGCTAGGATCTTTGTGTTTCTGTTGCCATAACAGCAAATTAAAAATAAAAATATAAATGGTGACAGTGATGCTGGACCAGAGACAGAGACAGAGAGCACCTGGAGGGGCCAGGTGAGCTTCATCAAGCTAACGAGCTGCTGCTAACGAGCTGCTGCTAACGAGCTGCTGACCTGCAGCCTGCTGAGGTCGGTCAGGAAGAACATCCTGAGAGGAGTCTAATCAGACGGGTTAACTGGGAACACCTGAGTGGGTTTAACTAGTTTTAATGTCTTTCTTTAGACTACATCATATTTTGCACGTTTGTGGGAGATGTTTTGATATTTCCACAGCAAGTCACACAGAGCTGCCGGTGTCTGTTAGTGATGGTGCCGCTCAGAGCGACCACACGACATCCTCGGCTGCAGGAACGCTGCAGAAAGCGTCTCCAGGGAAACACACATTCACACCCACAGAGACTGAAGTGTCTTTATTCCAGTTTAACATGCAAACAGACAAACTGTCACACATCGGCAGGGTCCTCATGTCTGCAGACTTCTGCTGTAAAACATCAATCTGTAAATTGATAAATGTGGAGCTGCTCAGGCCCCGCTGTCTCTACCAAACACTTTTATATCCTTGACATGAGATCTAGAGCTCTCTGTAGTCTAGTCTAGTCTCTGCGGTACGAACCACGTCTAGAGTTTCAGGTTTTCCAGGAACTCCTTGAGTCCTGTGAGCGATCGGTCTTTACTCTTTACTCTCTGACGGACCACCTGACACCGGCCTCTCGTCCCTCCTGTCAGCGGCGCTCAGACTGACGGCGTGAAACCCGGTCTGTGAAATGTATCGCCGGAGCTTCACAGCTTGTTATTCACAGCGACACAAAGCAGCTTCCCGCCTCAGGTCGGGTGTCTTTGTTCCAGCGGTGAGAACCACATTGTCGTCTCCGTGTAAGTACATGAAGATTATTGAGATGAGCGGAGAGGACACGGGAGAGCGTTTGACTTCCTCTAGAAAAGGTTCATAAACGGTGAAAGAGGTCTGAGGAAACATCCACACTAATATCATTTAAAACCATCTCCGTCCAGACGAGTGTTTTAGGGCCGTTTCAGAATTAATACTGCCACGCTTGAAAACACATATCACATAAAAAGAAAAGCTTGAAATGTCAACGAGGGTTAAACACCACGGGAGTAACCAGCCCGTTCTCATTCCCAGGGCATCAAATACCGACGCTTTGTCACAGCCGTCAGCGTTCGATACCGCCACACAAGACATCCTTCATCGCCGGTATGAGACCATCCAGGCTTTCCATTAACTATAATGTAAAACCATCCACAGCAACAGTAAAAGTGCTGTGATGACGTAGTTTAAAGAGCAAAATGACACCCAGGCTAGGTGGGAGTGGAGGTGGATGGGTCCAACAAACACAAGTCTTTCATCCAGGAGGCCGCTGTTCATGTCCTGTGTTCACAACCTTCAGCGTCATTTTCTCCGTACTAACGTCGTAGTTTTAAACCCAACCATGTCGTTTTTTCCTAAACCGAACTAAAGTGGTTTTATTGCCTGAACCTAAGCAAGTGTTTCTGTTTATTTCACTACATTAAGACGTGTTTACTGCGACCGAAAAGTGACCCGTTCTCACTCCCAACTTGTCAAACGTTGCCGTTTTTTCAGCGCCCCCCCAGCATCACAAACCGACGCAAGGAGGCGCCCTTTAGTAACAATATGTGAAGAACCAGGCTTTCAACTAATGAGCTGTAATGAGCGTATATTGACACGCCGTCCCTGGTCCGTCCAGGAGTAATGCAAGAGGGGAACCTAGAGCGTCGGTCTCCGATGCCGAGGGGCACTGACGAAGCGGCGGTATTTGACGAGTTGGGAGTGAGAATATGTTGCTTTTCCGTACTTGTTTCCGTACCCTAACTAAGTGGTTTTCTTGCCTGAACCGGTGTTTTGTTTTGGTTGTGTTTAGAAGGGAGCCAGCAAATTGCAAAATCGAATCTGAGATCTGCAAAAACTTGCAAAATCTCTCGCGAGACTGGCTGCCCGGCGACCTATCCTAACCTTAACCATCTTGCGAGAGTTTCCCCAGTTTGCGGGCTCCCTTCTAGCCACTATACCTTTTGGGTCGTAAGTTACGTTAGTGACATTTGTCACATGTTTTTTATCACAGTTTGTGACGTCTTTTCTGTAGTTGTTTCCGTACGTGTTTTACTTAGTTTACTTATTTATTTTAAGCCCAACCATGACGTTTTCTAAGTAGTTTTTTTGCCTGAACCTAACTGTGGATGTTTGCGTGGTGAACAAATGACATGTGAAAACGCTAAAATGCGTCCTCATGACATGCAGAATGTCCATGTGATGTTGTGGTATTTATACGCCTTCTTGTGAGACCGGGTTGGGTAACTATATATACAGTAGTTACCCTTGGCATCATTTTAGTGGTTTTGATGACAAAAATAAAGTGATGCCAACGCCAAGGGGCGTGATGCCAATGCCAAGGGGCGTGATGCCAACGCCAAGGGGCGTGATGCCAACGCCAATGGCGGTGATGCCAATGCCAATGGGCCAGGTTGTTCAGCCACAAAGTCAGTTTATAGTGGGAACTTCCATTTCTCATAATGTTGATGATGTGTCTGAGTGTTTATATAGTGATGAACAACACGTCCAACAAACTTCATCACTACCAGCAGCTCTGTGCACAATATCTCTGAATGTCATAGGTTGGTTGGATCCATCATACCTGTCATAACATATCATTTATCATATATCATGGCCTCCCCGGTCACTGATACACCATTCATCACAACTCTTCTTTTCTGGACGTGTGAAACGTTTGGTTTTAGTTTACAAGCTGATGTCTGCGGGGCAGCATTTGAGACTTGGCCCCCTTTTGTTCTCTGAAACGGGGTTAAGAGACGCTTCGTCCTGCAGCTCGTACAGTAAGTGGAGAGATGGGAGCGATATGGTGGAAAAGCACAGAAGGAATCCTCTCACGCTGGTTCCTGGAATACTGGAGCTCCTCAGGGAAAACCCGATCTACGTGTGAGGAGTGTGTGTGGCGATCCGCTGGCCTGATTAACGTCGATCTCAACGTGGTGGAAAAGCGGAAAAGTGAAGCTGCATTAAACGTGACATCCACTGAATACTTTAATGACATCTTGTTTTCCCTCCTGCAGGTCTTCCTTACGGCTGGGAGGAGGCCTACACTGCAGACGGAGCCAAATACTACATCAAGTAAGAGCAGGCTCACATTTTCCAGCCCCAAATATCAACTTATCCCTCCTGGAGTTTATGATGTATATCAGAGGTGAAACTACGAACACCCAACTGACTCGTCCACTAAACAGAGACTGAAAATAACAATTATGTGTGAATGAACATGAGAAGTAATAGTACAGTATGTATTTATTGGTTTCACCTGTTTTCCATACAGTTGCACAATAATACTACATTTTATTAAGAAACTACTTTACTGAATATAAACATGACCTCCTACAGGATTATTTTTCATCAGAATCTGAAGTGTGGTTTCAGGGGAGAACACTTTTCATTCATCTTTCCATCAAATTCATATTTTGTGCTGTTAAATTACCAACCTGATCTCGTGGGAAGGCGACATTTTAACAATCCGTGTGTCAGGATGACACATTTTAAGCCTTTTGCGAGTCATTTGTACGCCACGCAAACGTCCAAAAAACACTTGGTTATGTTTATGAAAAACACGGTTGGGCTTAAAATAAGTACGTAAACTAAGTACATAAACTAAGTAAAACACCTACGGAAACAACGTAACACAACGACAGAAAACACGACACAAACGTCACTAACATAACTTAGAAAACAAAACAGCGGTCTCAAACACGGGTCTCTTGGTTATAAGTCTGGTTTTTGTTGGACCCGTCCACCATCAGAGGTCTTTCTCTCTTTTTATTCTACGTCACTAACTCTTACCGTAGCATTTATACACGGATGTGTTTACATCACAGTCAGTACAGGATACATGGCGTGAAAATGACACACGAAAATCAAGAAAGGCCTACTTATTGCACGCTAAACGCTATTGCTAAATTGTCGTGGCATTTATACGCCTTTTTGTGCAAACGGGCTGAAATAGCACGAAATTTGAAGGACATTCCACGTGTCATGAGAACACAATTTTAGGCTTTTCACTTGTCATTTAACGCCACGTCATTACCATCAAATGGTCACGGAGATGTTCAGGCAACAAAACCACTTAGTAAGGTTTATGAAAAACATCACGGATGGGCTTAAAATAAGTACGTAAACAACGTAACATCAGCCCCGTGACAAACGTCACTAACGTTACTTCAAAGTAACTCAACAACCCTACGAACAGTCCGTTTGCATGTAAAGGCGTATGAATGCCGCGATAATGCACAAGGCGTTTAGCGTGCAATAAGAACAGCTTTCTTGATTTCCTTGTGTCGTGTGTACGCCATGTATCCTGTAGCCTACTGACGGGGATGTAAACACATCCACGTATAAATGTAGTGACGTAGAATAAAAAGAGAGAACGACCATTGATTGTTGATTGTTTTGTTTTATAAGTTACGTTAGTGACGTTTGTTACGTGTTTTTTATTGACGTTTGTGACGTGTTTTCCGTAGTTGTTTCCGTACGTGTTTTACTTAGTTTATGTACCTAACTATGACGTTTTTTCCCTTACCCTAACTAAGTGTTTTTCTTTCTTAACTGCGGACGTTTACGTGGCATACAAATGACACGTGAAAACGTTAAATGACATGTGGAATGTCGTGGTATCTATAGGCCTTTTAACCATGAGACCGCTGTTACGCTAATGACATTTGTCACATGACGATTGTCACATGGTTTTTAGTGACGTTTGTGACGTGTTTACTTACTACATACTTGGGAAATATACTTGAACCTAACTTAAGTTTACTTCATAAAATGAACTTGAAGTATCCTACTTTTCGGAAGGAGAGCTTTTCATAAACCTCCCATGACGACATTTACACCTCTGGAAAAGAAATAGCCGAGGCAGTTTAAGGGTCAAAATGCCGTCTGTTTGGTGATCAATAACATTGAGCGAGCGTCTTGTCGTGTGTTTCAGTCACGTGACCCAGACGACATCATGGAGCCTCCCCGTGACGACAACCAGCAGCAGCAGCAGCGGCGCCGCAGGTCCTCCGCCACCGCCAGAGACCTCAGAGCTGAAGGCGGAGCGCAACGGCGAGACGACGGACCGACGGTCCATCGAGACGGATATGTGACAACCCACTAAAGCTATTCTAGTAAATCCGTCGTTATAATATAAATCTATTATGTATCTTTATTTGTCAAGACGTCATGAGAAGTTTTATTCATTACAGAAAGATCTAATAAAAACAGACTAACTCAACTTTAATAAATTGAATCACTTTATTCAAACGGAGGATTTTGTTGGAGGATTTGTAATGTTTTCATGGTGATGACGTCGGCGGGTCTCAGCAGGAAAACAGGTTGGATGAGGATTTACTGGACGCTGGTTTCCATCGGTTCTGTTATCTGGTCGTAAAGCTCCTTTAGTCCAAGGTGTAAATGTGATATTAAAGACATAATGTGAAATGTTTCTGAATACATTTCTGCTGTAACTCATCAGTGATTCAGACTCGGTTCATAAATCTTTTTCCACATTCGGTCTGCCAGATGTTTTCTGCTGGACGGTTCCAGACCTCTGAATTACTCACAATGTTCCCTCAGCGGGAGGATTGTGTTGCTCTTTGACACTTAATGCACTAATGGCAACTAACGTTAGACAAAACCATCATCTGTTCCAACACAGAGAAAAAACAGGACTCAAAAGCACGACTCCGAACAGAGCAGGTCTTTACCTGCCAAACGAGGTTCGGTACACAGGTGAGCAATCAGATAAGGCGACCAGAGCCAACAAGGATAAGGCAAAAACATACTTTAATTTTTGCATTATTTATTTATTTATTTATTTATCCTTTTCCATTTCACCACTTATTTATTTCCTCAAACTTATTTATCTCTATATTTCTATATACATTTATTCATAAATTTTTTTACATTTTAATTCATGCATTTCTGCTTCATTATGCCGATGAGGGGGCGTTGCTTAGTAATCAAACTCAGAAATCCTAAAATAAATACATAAATAAAAATAAATGCAAAAATAAATAAATGCATTTAAAAATTCATTAAAAAAATAAATACATAAATAAATTAAAGTGAAAATTAAACAGAAAAGTAAATAAATAAGGGAATTTATACAAAGCTAAAAACATATTTTAATCAATTATTTAATGACTACATTTATTTTTAATATTATTTTTGCTACTATTAATGACATATTTATTTATTTATGTAGTTATTCATTTATTTATTTATGCATGATTTTCCCTTTGCATTTCAGCCCTTATTTATTTCCTCAAACTTATTTATCTCTATGTCTCTTCACACAGTCTTAGCAATCAAACCCGAACAAAAATAAATACATAAATAGAAATAAATGCAAAAATAAATAAATGCATTTAGAAAATTCATAAAAATAAATAGTTAAATAAATTAATAAATAAAAGTGAAAAACAGAAGAGTAAATAAATTAATTAATACAAAAGTAAATACATAAAAAAAAGCTAATTAAAACAGAAATATCAATTTATGTCACATTTTATCAGTTAATTAATGGCTACATTTATTTTTAATATTATTTTAGCTATTTTTAATGGCATATTTATTTATTTATTTACAGAGTCATTTATTTATTTACTTTAGATTTTGGCAGGTTCCCTCCTCCATATGACTCAGGGGACAAAGACGAACTGACACAGAGAAACACAGACTAAATCCATGGGGGAGGTGAGGCTAATTAAGGAGCAGGTGAGGCTAATTAGGGAGCAGGTGAGGCTAATTAAGGAGCATGTGAGGCCAATTAGGGAGCAGGTGAGGCTAATTAGGGAGGGGTAGGTAATCACAGAGGTGGGAAACACACAAAGGCAGGAAGTGAAGTATCTGAAACGAGAGGAGAGGTGAGTAACACAAAATAAAAGAGCAAATAATAAGTGAATATAGTAGAAAATCAAACCTCTAACCTGAGGAGCAGGAGGAGACGTGATATTATCATTAATAGAAACCTAAAGAAGACGGTCTCTTCTTCAGTCCGTCTGGACTCTGTAGCTTTGTCTCTCCTCAGCTCTGTCCAACCTTTACAACCTTTACAAGCTTTACAAGCTTTCAGACTCAACAGTCGGTATGTTTTGATTCTTTGTCTCTCCTCCGCTCCCTTTACAACCTTTCAGTCGGTGTGTTTTCATTCCCAGCGACAGGAAGCCTTTCTCAGAGCCTGAATCTATTCTGAGACCGTCTACATTCCTGCTTCTGTATTGTTCTTCTGAGCCACAAAGGAGCCTGAAGGTTTTCTGTCCTCTCTGCAGCGACTCGAGGGTCAAAGGTCAGAGAGTTAAAAACAGCAGCCAATCACAACGTCAGCTTTCACATCTGACAGAAGAGAAGAAAAACAATGAGGTAACAACGATGTTACACACATTATAACATCTGATATTATATATTACGTTTCTGTTAATGATTACTAAATGATCTGTAAAACATCTATAAACATTACGTAGATAGATGGATCAGAAATCAACTATCAAAGTATTATCTATCTATATAAATAATGTTTATACATATTTATAAATATATATATAAATATATGCAACAATAAGCCTAAAAATTAAAAATATATTTAAAATATATTATATAATATAATTAATTTAAAATATTTTATATAATATAAAGCTATCATTATAAAATTAAATAATTAATAAAATTACTAATAATTAGTAAATATTATTAATTATTTAATTGTTTGTTAACAGTAAAATAACTATGAACTAAATGATGGTTATTATAAGTATAATTGTTACCAAATATGACAATTCATTTTTTATTTTCAATCTTCAATCAATATTTTTATAATCAAGATAGAAAAACTAGAACATGTGATATTTATAAAGTGGTATAAAACTAAATCAAACCTTCATTATTGGATTTTTTTAATGGAAACATCAGCTTAAAGCTTGTTAGAGTAATACCCTATCAAAATAAGACTCCCGGTTTGAGCTTCTAACCTTCAAAATAAAAGTGTTACAAAAACTGATTTACTGAAATTTAATAAATAAAACAAGCTTGTTGAGATACAGGAGGTAAATATTTCATTGACCCTTTCTTCAATATATGATCTAAAATCATAAACAATATGGAAAAACCCCCCAAGCTGTGCACCACATTATCTTTTCCAAGTAATGTGTACTAAAAGCTGTTTCTGAACCAACAGCAGCACTTAAAGAGTTCTGCTTCTTCTGCAAAATGTCGCTGAAAAAGACGTAAAACTAAAACTTGAATCTTTCACTGAAATATGTCACGTTTTAATTTCTTTCTTTTATGTAATTTCTTCCCTTTTTTACCGTTTTAAATGCAGCTTGAGTCTCCGGATGACAGCGTTGGCCCCGTGTGTCCTCAGCAGTCGTACTGTACCGCGTACCGGAGTTATTATTGGACTGTAACATGTGTTATGTCACAGAGAGGCAGATCGATACAGAACATCTGATGAGGGATTTTAAACCCATTCTGCTCTGTTGTCTTCTCTTGCTGACGTCTTTACTTATAGTAACACAATAAAAGTCTGTAATAATCAGATAGTCGTACTGTTTAGCTTCAGGTGAGGAAGTCATCGGGGGAGTCGTGTATTAACGCTGTGTGTGTGCGGGGGGGTGAATGGTAGTAGTATTTTTAGTGAGTGTGCGAGGGCTGGAAGTGGAAGAGGCCGAGCCAATATCCTTCCTGCCTCGGGCTCCCAGTATTGATTTCCCTTCGCGCTGGCGAGTGCAGCTATAAATATCTGCCGCGCTTGGAAACACTAATGACATGAAACACTCAGAAACACCTAAACACAGAGCTGAATGCATCACCACGGTTACCGGCGTCTTTTAGTTTCTTCTGTTTCCGACGGCATGAAAACATCTTGTTCACATTTGTTGTGGAGCGATTTGTGCAAAACAAAATATCTAAATTTGCAACTCAGTCAACTTGTTAAATAACGCCGCTTGGTCAGCGCCCCTCGACCTCAGAGACCGACGTACCCCTCTAACGTTCCGCGTGTTATGAGTACAGATTTTAGCCTTTTCGTGTGTCATTTTTTACGCCGTGCAACTAAACTACAGTAACGTCCGCAGTTAAGTTCAGGCAACAAAACCACTTAGTTAGGTTGAAGACAAATGGCATGGTTTGGCTTAAAATAAGTACGTAAACTAAGTAAAATACGTACAGAGACAACGTAACACAACTATATACATTTAAAAATAAATATAAATTAAGCAAAAAAATGAAAAAATAATTAAATAAATGCAAAAATAATGAATGAATAAAAAAAAAAATTCAAAAGTAAATAAATGAATAAATAAATACTAAATGCAAAATAAATTAAAACAAAATAATAAATAAATGTTAAAATAGATAAATAAATACAAAATAAATGCAAAAGATATTAAATAAAAATAAATAAATGCATGAATAAATAAACAATTAATGCAAAATAAATAAATAACTATAAAATAAATGCAAAAATAAATAAATAAATACAAAATAAATAAATAAATTCAAAAGTAAATAAATTAATAAATAAACACTAAAGGCAAAATAAATTAAAAAAATAATAAATAAATGTTAAAATAGATAAATAAATACAAAATAAATGCAAAACATATTAAATAACTATAAAATAAATGCAAAAATAAATAAATAAATAATAAAAAATAAATAAATGCACAAATAAATAAATTAATAAATAAATGCTAAAAATATTAAATGAATAAAAATAAATGCATGAATAAATAAATTATAAATGCAAAATAAATAAATAACTACAAAATGAATGTAAAAATAAATAAATCCTCAGAGAATGGCAGGCAATGACAATCATAAGCTATTCTTTCTGGAAATAAAAGAGTAAAAGGAGAATGCTTTAAAGCGTTCATTATTCAGATATTGTGAGGATAAAGGATGATGGAACGATGATGGACGTGGCGATATTTATAGATCATCTGTTCACACACACACTTTACAACCAAACCAGCGGAGAGGTTACACAACCTGCAAAGCCTCTTTCCCTTGATTCAACCTGGAGAGGTCAAAGGTCACAGACTGCATCCAGCGCTCCGTCGGGATTGGATCAGACAGCTCGACCCAAACAGATCACAGTTTAACAGGAAGCCCCAGATGACTCCAGTAACACGTCTCTGTCGTACTAACAGATGAAAATAGGCCTCGGCTCGGCAGCGGCGAGTCTTAAGACGTACCGGGAGGTCGGCGCTCTGACTGAGCTCTTTCAGGACAGCTTTGGTTGCGTAAACCGTCGTTTCAGAGCAGTCACAGCGCTCACGCTGGGATTATGTGACCACATTGTTGTTTACAGCACAAAACAAAACTGACCCACAAAACAAGAGCTTCAGTGTGAACGAGCTCCTGAAGTAAACGACCTCCTCAGCATGAATTAGACCGGACACAAATCCTTTCGTTTCAGCAGGAAAATCCAGTTTACTCCTCTGGAGGTTTCACAGTAGAGTCTTTGTGGCACCGAACGATGCTCGGAACAAGAACCCAATTATAAATCCTTGTTTTGACCCACCCATCCTCTCCTCCCGCGTTCGGTCTCGAACAGCGGCCTCCTGGTGAAGCTCTGGTGTTTGTTGGACCCGTCCGTCCACCATCAGAGGTCTTTCTCGCTCTTATTCTACGTCACTAACTCTACTAACTCTTATCGTAGCATTTATACACGGATGTGTTTACATTGCAGTCCGTACAGGATACATGGCGTAGAAATGACATGCAGAAATCAAGAAAGGAATTCTTATTGCACGCTAAATAAATAAATGCATAAATACATAAATAAATACATACTTTTAAAATATATAAATAAATACAAAATGAATGCAAAAATAAATAAATAAATAAAATATAAGGCAAAAATATTTTTTATAAATAAAAAATAAATGCAAAAATAAATAAATACAAAATAAAAGATAAATGCATGAATAAATAAATAATGCAAAATAAATGAATAAATACAAAATAAAATAAAAAATGGATAAATAAATAAAAAAATAAATGCAAACATAAATAAATACATTTAAAAAAATAATACAAATAATACAGAAATAAATAAAAGGGAAATTAAATACAAGAGTAAATAAATAAGGGAATTAATACAAAGATAAATAAATAAAGAAGCTTTCAATGTTACAGTAAAAGTACTAATACCACACAGTAAAAATACTCTTTTACACTAAAAGTACTAATAGTGTCTTTATTAAAAACATATGTAGCCATTAGTTAATTGATTAAATGTGACATAAATTGATATTTCTGTTTCAACTTCAACAGAAATATCAATTTATGGCACATTTTGTCACTTATTTACTGCTACATACAGTATATTTTTAATATTATTTTTTACTACATTTAATGGCATATTTATTTATTTATTTATTTATTTATTTATTTACTTATTTATTTATTTATTTAGGCATCTTCTGTCCTCCATACAATAAGTCCCATTAGACCTAGCAGAAGGTGTGATGTATGGAGACAGATGTGCTCCAGGTGCTGACGGCGAGCGGTCCAGAGATGGACAGAGAGCGTATCGGAGGGATGAGTCAGAGTCTTTGTGTTTGGCCCAGTCACCTCTCAGCGAGTCTGAGCTCTGTCCTACTTTCCTCTCTCACAAAGGTCGTCGTCACATCATCACTGTGCTGTAGCAACGGTTGCTAGGGAGGTTTTAATGAGAGCGGTGCTGATGGCTGACGACCACGTCTTTATTTCCTGCTGGATGTCAGAGGGTCACACTGATCACCTCATCCTGCACTATAACTATATTTACATATTATTTATCATATAATGTTATACTTTCAAATCCAACATAAAGGTATTTAATATAGAATATAATGTTCCTATAATGTGTCTCTAGTATATTTAGGTGTAAACAGTGAGTTTATGTTTCATTATGTCATTCATGTAATCAACACCACAGACCCTCTTTAACGCCCGATTTTATCTTTAAAGGAATATTGCAATGTTATATAAGAAGTCTTTAATCCTCTCCTCTCCTCTCCTCTCCTCTCCTCTCCTCTCTCCTCTCCTCCTCTCCTCCTCTCCTCTCCTCTCCTCTCCTCTCCTCTCCTCTCTGCTCTTGTCCACTTTGTTTCCTCCTTTCATTTCCATTTCCTATCATCTCCTGTTTCCTCATCTCCTCTACTCTCCTGTCCTCGTTTCATCGTTTCATTTCCTTTCCTTTCCTCTCCTGTTTTATCCTCTTCTCTCCTCTCCACTCGTTTGCTTCTCTCCTCCATTGTTTCCTCATCTCCTCTCCTCTCTTGTCCTGTTGTTTCCTCTTTTCATTTGCTTTCATTTCCTTTCATTTCCTCTCCTCTCCTCTCCTCTCTCCCTTCCACTTGTTTCATCCTTTCATCTCCTCCCTTGTTTCCTATCTTTCCTCTCCTCTCCTCCTCTCCTCTCCTCTCCTCTCCTTTCCTCTCCTCTCCTCTCTCCCTTCCACTTGTTTCATCCTTTCATCTCCTCTCTTGTTTCATCCTCTCCTCTCCTCCCCTCCCTTGTTTCCTCTCTCCTCTCCTCCTCTCCTCTCCTCTCCTCTCTCTTCCTGGTTTGTTGTTCTCTCGGACGGAGGCTTCTGATTGGATAAAAGTAGGTCAACCCGGTCCAGTCATGTGACCAGCATTCCTCTCACCAAACACACTAAATGTTGTTGAGGAAAAACTGTCATGTTCCATTTTCAAAGGGGTCCCTTGACCTCTGACCTGATTAAATACTTGACTAATCTCCCTTTAAGGTACATTTAGAATAAATATTTTTACTTTCCCAACCTTGAACACAAAACTGACCTCTGACCTTCCCACGAACAGATGGATCTTTCCCACAGGAATCAATAAGGTTCATTATTATCGTTTATTATTATGAGTGTTCTTGTTGACACTTTCCACACAGATCTCTGCTTGCATGTAATTATGAGTTCATACGTTACCTTCCATGTTTTTCACTGTAAATCTGCTCTAAACTTTTGCATTAAAATATATGCAAACAAAACCCAAACTGATGTGAGGTCATGCATATTTATCTGTGGATTTTGGACATCTAATGAAGCTGAGGTATGAAGTTTACCTCCACAACCAATATCTCAGTTAATGAAATGACAGTTTGGTTGGTGGTTTGAGGTTTTGTTGTGTTTCTGAAAGGCTGCAACACTTTTAGACATTTTATTGTCACTGCTCCTGTTTCTGGTCCGTCTAACAGCACATGAACGCTTCCACTGATATGCAATATGTGCAATATAGAAAAAATAAATAAATTGCCTGTGCAATATGTTTATAGTCTCCAACCTCACTGCTCCACTTTTGCATTAAAATATATACAAACAAAACCCAAAATTTCAGTTAATTAAATGACAGTTTGGTTGGTGATTAGAGAGAGACAGAGAGAGAGAGAGAGAGAGAGAGAGAGACAGAGGGAGAGAGAGAGAGAGAGACAGAGAGAGAGAGAGAGAGAGAGAGAGAGAGACAGAGGGAGAGAGAGAGAGAGAGAGAGGAGGAGGATGGTGATTGGCTCTCTGGTATTTGACGTCACTAGTCCTCCGGTGGTCGGTCTGTCGGTCCTCTTGTCTCCTCAGCTCGTCCAGCGCTCCTTCATGGTTTCACTCTGATACTCTCTTTATTAGAAGGACTTTATTAGAAGGACTTTATTAGAAGGACTTTTCATTTCTATTTTTTTCATGAAGGCTGCAGAGACGAGGACCTGATTCTAACTTTTCTTTCTTTATTATATCTTTTTTATATTTTATATTTCTTGTTGTTGTGTTTTTTTTGTTGGACCTCCGGCTCCAGATGCAAGGAGGCGTGATGGAGAAACTGTCCCGACATCATCCACTCAACCCGGGGTTCCTTCCTCCAGCGACGCACGGTGTGCTCAAGTCTCTGCTGGAGAACCCCATGAAGCTGCCGCTGCACCATGAAGGTAACACTACTATACTACATGCATCTGTCTCTATATGTGGAGTCTATACATGCATCTGTCTTTATATGTGTAGTCTATACAGCATCTCTCTATATGTGTAGTCTATACATGCATCTGTCTTTATATGTGTAGTCTATACATGCATCTGTCTCTATATGTGTAGTCTATACATGCATCTGTCTCTATATGTTTCCTCACTCTTTATATGTGTAGTCTATACATGCATCTGTCTCTATATGTGTAGTCTATACATGCATCTGTCTTTATATGTGTAGTCTATACATGCATCTGTCTCTATATGTGTAGTCTATACATGCATCTGTCTGTTGACTGCATGCAGTCTGCAGGGCTTAATGATGAGGACTGTCAGTCTGCAGTCAGAGCTGCACCAGGTGTGTTTCTCTGCACCAGGTGTGTTTCTCTGCACCTTCAACAAGTCATTTAGTCTGTTCAAACCTAAATATTCAAGGTGTTTGAGTCTGAGACTAAAACTTTTCAAGATTCAAGATGTTTATTAAAAAAAAGTAAGTTATATACAATAAAGGAAAATAAAATAATAATAATAAAGGAAATACTAAAGGCAAGACAAAGGCATATTAAGAACATATATATACATGTATAAAGAGGCAGTGAGATACATATAGAAGCATATACTGTGTATATATATATATGCAATATATATATATATATGGGAACAGAGGTTGGAGACTATAAACATATTGCACAGGCAATTTATTTATTTTTTCTATATTGCACATATTGCATATCAGTGGAAGCGTTCATGTGCTGTTAGACGGACCAGAAACAGGAGCAGTGACAATAAAATGTCTAAAAGTGTTGCAGCCTTTCAGAAACACAACAAAACCTCAAACATTTGTGACAAACTGTCATTTAATTAACTGAGATGTTGATTGTGGAGGTAAACTTTATACCTCAGCTTCATTAGATGTCCAAAATCCACAGGTAAATATGCATGACCTCACATCAGGTTGGGTTTTGTTTGTATATATTTTAATGCAAAAGTTTAGAGCAGATTTACAGTGAAAAACATGGAACGTAACGTATGAACTCATAATTACATGCAAGCAGAGATCTGTGTGGAAAGTGTAAAAAAAAACACTCATAATAATCAACGATCATAATGAACCTTATTGATTCCTGTGGGAAAGATCCGTCTGTTCGTGGGAAGGTCAGAGGTCAGGTTTTGGAGCTGATAAGTCCAGTGTTGTGTTCAAGGTCGGGAAAGTGAAAATGTTTATTCTAAATGAACTTTAAAGGGAGATTAGTCAAGTATTTAATCCTCTTATCAACATGGGAGTGGACAAATATGCTGCTTTATGCAGATGTATGTATATATTTATTATTGTAAATCAGTTAACAACACAAAACAATGACAGATATTGTCCAGAAACCCTCACAGGTACTGCATTTAGCATAAAACAATATGCTCACATCATAACATGGCAAACTGCAGCCCAACAGGCAACAACAGCTGTCAGTGTGTCAGTGTGCTGACTTGAACCCATTTACATTCATTGATCTGGAGGTCAGAGATCAAGGGACCCCTTTGAAAATGGACATGACAGTTTTTCATAGACAACATTTAGTGTAAGTTTTATTTAACCTCCTTCATGACCAGCTAGTATGACATGGTTGGTACCGATGGATTCATCAGACTTTTTTTCGAACATTTTTCAGACTTTTTTCTGACATTTTTCAGAGTTGTTGGGCAAGCAGGAGAGCAAACATTTTTTACCTCAGTGAAAATGTTGTTTTTGAAAGGCTAAACGCCAACAAATATGGACTGTAGTAAAATATTTTGTGAGATAAAAGCATGTTGTGAATTTTCCGATGGAATCATCCGGTTTTCTAGTTTCATATGATACCAGTATCTTCACTCTAACTTTAAAACTGAGCCGCTACAACCTAAAAATCACAAGTTGTGTTAATGCGTTAAAGAAATTAGTGGCGTTAAAACAAATTTGTGTTAACGCGTTATTATAACGTTATTATTAATGCATAGATTGCACTACAATAGGGCGCACGTCATGATATTGTCTGTATTTTCAGAGACAATATTGGCGTAAAAATAAAACAAATATTTAACAAGACTCCGAGTATATGTCTGGATCGTGTTCGGTCAGTCTGTATATTTGAGGCTAAATTGTTCTACTAATAGTCAGTAGTCGTGTCCATGATGTTAAATCTAGTGGTAAATGTCCACCAGGTCCGGCGAGGACACTAGAGGACACGCTGCTTCACTCAACTGGCTGCTCAAGCAGTGACGTACCCGATCGTTGGATGCACCTGATTGGTCCCTGGTTATCAAACAGGAAACAACACGGCGGCCTGCTCGTAAATTTTCTGTTCCTCCGTCTAAACAATCCACCAAAATCTACTTCTGAATGCATTTAAAGAGAGAAACAGGCAATGATGCCACTTCTGAATCTGGTTTAGTTCTAGAACTAGATTGTCTAGTTTCACAGCTTGGCCCTAGTTTCATGAGCCGGACGCGTCAGGCTGGATGGGCTCATGTGCATAAAGGACAGTTCCCGCCTTTTCATTTTGAAAGAGCAACAGCCAATGAGGAAACTCCAACCCTCTGCGGTCCAGACAAAAATCTCTGCTGGTCCATATAGCTGTCTTTGTTATAAATGTCAGAGACTTCTTCTGGTCTAACGTATATCAGCAGCTCGACGGCGGTTGTGACACTTTGTAATGTTAAAAAGCATCAACAGTTTAAGGTCCGTCCACACCAAGAACGATGATTATAATGGTAACTATAAATACCAAAATGTGAGCATCCACACTGATGAACGATAACGTTCCAGCTGGATATGGACGACCTGTAACTGTTTAAGGATTTAAATAAGAAGAATTACACCTTGGATGGATTTGATTGGCTGTCAATGTTTCATCAAATCACGCTGACAGTGATCCCAACAATATCCTTCGCCACTGTCGTATTTATCATTATCTTTATAGTTTTAGTGGACGTTGAACTCCATAATGTGTGTCCAGTTTTCTAAGATGTTCTGTTGAATGTCGTTCTGCGTTAGTAATCATTTTGAGTGTTATCTTTTGTAGTTGTACTGACTTCTTCATGACCTCTGTCCTCCTGTGCAGCTTTCAGCAAGGAGCAGGAGAAGGAGAAGAACCTGGAGGAGGAGCACAGCGTCCCCCAGTCGGCCTTCCTGGGCCCCACGCTGTGGGACAAGACCCTGCCCTACGACGGAGACACCTTCCAGCTGGAGTACATGGACCTGGAGGAGTTCCTGTCTGAGAACGGCATCCCCTCCAGCCCCTCCCAGCACCACCACCACCACCACGGCCAGCACCACCAACCGCACGCTCCGCCACGCCATTCGCCAATCATGTGCCAAGTCCCGCCCAAGTCGACGCCGTCGGTGATGGACCTCAGCAACAACGCCTCCACCTCCGTCCACACGAGGGTCGTCTCTCCGAACTGCCTGCACAGCAGCCCGGCGAGAGCAGGTAGCTCAGAAATACACTCACATTTTACACCATAAGGTTTTATTTTATGGATTTTCATGTTTTAACCTCAGGTGGAAGTGATGTTTATGCAAGTTTTACCCCAGTTTTAGACATATTTTCTTCTGCTGTTCTGTAGGCAGGCAACATTCATTTCTGTATGTTAGAAATGTTTGTTTGGTTCAGTCATGACGGCAAAAAAATGACCTGGTTTCATTCAGCTGGAGAAAGTTACCACCCGTTCTTTAGACAGTAGAGAGTCTTTGAATCGGCCTGTTTTTTTTTAGCTGCAGATAAAGCAGAGTGTCATCAGCATATCAGTGAAACGAAATTAATAGGGAGAAAATAACAGGACCAATAATAGATCCTTAAGGAACCGCACAAGAAATAAAAAAAATGAGAAATTGCCCAGAATAACCATAAAATTGCTTGGTAAAAAAATCTTCAAAATTAACAGAATTTTTATTTATTATTAAAATAATAAATCGCACACCATGTTATTTCCTATCACGCAGGCACAGAACGTACGTACTAACTGGCCGTCGGCTGTAGTCTTTGCGGTGTGTTCAAGTGCGACTTGTTCGCCAAGACAAAGGCGACAGGAGGCGGCGCAACAGTCGGCCTTCATCGCGGCTAGTTCTCTGATGTCGGGTTGGTGTGTCGGGGCCTTAAAGTCCCGGCTGTCAGTCTCTCAATCAAACATGTTTTGTTCCTTGAGGCCGATTTGTCCTCCAACTTTCATGGAACTCTGAATAGAGATATCCTGCATGTGTTGACATTTGCAAATCTAACATTTCAGCATGTTTCTAAACTCCTCTGAGCATCATCACTCCTCCGTCTGTGGGCTCTTTGACCACAAACACAAAACACTGAACAGAGAGAGAGCAAAGTTTAAACTCTTCACCTTATCGTGGCCTCAGAAATGCTGTTTATACGTCGGGGGGAAACAGTGCAAAGGTG
>CAKALU010061284.1:45291-66562 GCA_916700995.1 Hozukius guyotensis
TATTATATTATATAATATAATATAATATAACATAATATACAGTAATATAATATAATATAACATAATATACAGTATTACTGTATATTATGTTATATTACATTATATTATATTACATTCTATTATAGAATATAATAGAATATAATATAATATGTTTATCATATAATATAATATAATGTTATATAATATGATATTATATTACAGTATATTATGTTATATTATATTATATAATATAATATAATATTTTATCATATAATATAATGTTATATAATATTATATTATATTACTGTATATTATGTTATATTATATAATATAATATAACATAATATAATGTTATATATATAACATTATATTATATTATATTATATTATAAAATATATTATATTATATTATACAATATTATATTATATTATATTATACAATATTTTGATATAATATCTTTACACTGTAGTATTGCTCCATTTACTCAAGTATAAGATCTGAATACTTCTTCCACCACTGCTGATTTCCATTTCACCTTAATGACTTAAAACAGCGACTGAACTGAGAGGGAGCTATATATATATATATATGTATATGTATATATACATATATATATATATATATATATATATATATACATGATAGAATACACATTTCAGGGTTTCTGAGGCTGGACCCAAATGCAGATGCAGGACAACAGGTGGATATATTAGGAGTATTTTCTTACAGGGGTTTTTGAGTGGCTGGCAGGTTTATCCAAAAAAAAACTACTATGGGACATTACAATATGTGTATATCTGTCTTTAACTTTTTACTTTATTACTGCGCTGTATCACAAATTCAGATTCTTGTTAACGTTTTGGCGAATAAAGTGATTGTGAGTGTGAGAGTTGGAGAGCAGCAGTTAGTGGAGGCGAGCAGGCCGACTGGAAACAAACTGGAAACAAACTGGTAAAACACACCGTGCTATGTGCTGCTGATTGATTGGTGGACAGGTGTCCTGATTGCAGGTGACTGACAGCAGCGTTGATTGCAGATAAAGTTCAGGTGAGTAAAGAGAAAGAAAGAGGATAAAAAGGAGGAGGAGGGAAATCAGACCAGAACACAGCAAACACACGTCAGTCACACTGAACGGAAGAAAATATAATACAACTAAATCAAAGTTTGTGCACCAAGAAAAAACCAAACCACTGAACATGAAGAGCAACGGAGCCAGAACAGAAGATCAAATCAGATAATCCTTCATTAGTCCCAGGGAGGGCTCGTTATCAGAGTTACAGCAGCAAATAACAAGAACAAATAAAATAATAAGCAATAAAGATATAATAAAACAGGATATAAGAAATAGACTGAATGAGTGTTTGGATTCACATTATTGCACACAACATTTACAACAGAACTAACACGTATTAAATGATGAACTGCAGAACTCACTTTGCTTAAAACATACCACTTCAACAAAAAATAAATAATAATTATTATAATTTAATACAAGGTGTTGTTGCTCGTAATACATTTTTTTTTAAATCTGTCAATGGAACAAGAGAAAATTATCTTGGTGAGATTTCTTGACATCATATGTAATATAATAATAATATTCAGACCTTTCTGGTTAAAAAGAGATCTTTAAATTAGCTGTGAAATCTCATTTAGAGCATTTCCACACTAGTGTCTTATATTATAAATAATAATAACAATCATTTTATTTATAGAGCACTTTTCGAGCCATCATAAACAATAGAAAAGATAAATAATGCATACACATATTCATACATTTACATTCACGCACATACAAACACCTAGTATAGTCAAGACTTTCTATAAAAGTAAATATATGAAGTGTTATGAGACATTTTATTTAGTAATTAGACAAATATACGCCGGTCAGATTTTGTATTTTTGCAAAAAGGTTTTAAAAGGTTTTTATTTTCATAGCCGACTCATGATTATTATGATTATTATGATTATTATGATTATTATGACCACGTTCACTGTTAATATCTCATATTTAAAAGTGATCAACGAGTGGAAACATCGTGGAGCAAAATGCAGAACATTAAATAATAGTAAAAGTAGATCCAGTGACGACCAGCAGAGAGCAGCAGCTCCACACAACCTGCAGCAGGACGAACACATCTACAGGAAAACTGTCTAAAGTCATTCAGAGGTTTATTTAAAACAGTAAAAGTATTAATACCACACCATAAAAACACTCAGGTTACGAGTACTGCATTCAAAATCCTACTTAACTAAAAATAAACAAGTTAAAGTATCAAAAGTAAAAGAATCCATTCTGCAAAAAATGGTTATTTTATTTTTTTTATTTATATATATTTTTGAAATAAATAAATATATATATATATATATATATATATATTTATTTTATTAAAATAAGTGAAAACATCTGTTGTTGCTGTTTCAAAATTCTCTAGAAAGAAACAAGACGGTCGGCTGCACTAGAATGATAAATAATTAAATTTAGAAACGTTATTTGTAATAATTAAAAACAGTTTGTGATATTCTTATATATTTAAAACAAATAAAATAAACCTTTAAAGGACTCAGTTCAGACACCTGTCCATCACTGAACCACACCTGTCCATCACTGAACCACACCTGTCCCTCACTGAACCACACCTGTCCATCACCTGTCCATCACTAAACCACACCTGTCCATCACTGAACCACACCTGTCCCTCACTGAACCACACCTGTCCATCACCTGTCCATCACTGAACCACACCTGTCCATCACTAAACCACACCTGTCCATCACTGAACCACACCTGTCCATCACCTGTCCATCACTGAACCACACCTGTCCATCACCTGTCCATTACTGAACCACACCTGTCCATCACTGAACCACACCTGTCCCTCACTGAACCACACCTGTCCCTCACTGAACCACACCTGTCCATCACTGATCCACACCTGTCCATCACCTGTCCATCACTGAACCACACCTGTCCATCACCTGTCCATCACCTGTGCATCACCTGTCCATCACTGAACCACACCTGTCCACTGAAACACACCTGTCCATCACTGAACCACACCTGTCCATCACTGAACCCCACCTGTCCATCACTGAACCCCACCTGTCCCTCACTGGACCAAACCTGTCCATCACTGAACCACATCTGTCCCTCACTGAACCACACCTGTCCATCACTGAACCACATCTGTCCATCACTGAACCACAACTGTCCATCACCTGTCCCTCACTGAACCCCACCTGTCCCTCACTGAACCACACCTGTCCATCACTGAACCACACCTGTCCATCACTGAACCATACCTGTCCATCACTGAACCATACCTGTCCCTCACTGAACCCCACCTGTCCCTCGTTATCTCATTAAGACACCTGAACCAGACTGTCCTCCGTCTCCCCTTACTATACTGTAACACACTGTGATGATGTTTAACGTCTCTGTTTCATGACTCTTCTTTCCTCTATAACATCTTAAAATATATTTATATTATACTTTATTTTCTGGTGTGAAGATGATGAAGGTGATAAATAAACACAGAAGGTGAACGTCGTCTGTCCAGATATCTTTAATCCCTCTGAGAACACACCGTTTACAGCTCTATATTTCAGCCTCTTCAGCAGCCACTAAGTTGGAATGGTCGTTATGTAATACCATTTTCTCAAAGTGAAAGGGAGCAGATCAGGATATATTCTGCTAATCCAGTTCAGAGCATCACACGCTGACAAGCGGACCACTTTTTAGTGCTGCGTTTAAAAAAATCTGGGAGTCTATGAAATGTGACGGCGTGTAGAGAAAACAGGTTTTACCTCACGGAGTCTAAATCTGATGTTCACATGAGAATAAAAAGGTTTCACTTTCTGTTTTAGGAAATCTTAAATCTGTTAAAACGTCTTCTAATCATGTCAGTAACATTTCACTTTCCATCTTTCATTCATAGATTTGCACATTTTTCTGTCTCCATCAGATTGTCGTCTTCATACTAGAAGAGATTTAAGAAGGAAAACATTATTAATTAAACAGTATTTGATCACCTAAAATAAAGATAACTGTTTATTAATATAAGCAGCTCTCATTTCTCTCTGAGTGAAATGAAATGATTTGTTTAGAACCAGATGTTTTATTGTTTGTTTTGTGTTGAGTTATGGAGGACGGAACCTCCCAAAAATCAATCAATCAATCAATAAATAAATAAATAAAGGACTCGATAAATAAATAAATAAATAAATATGTCATTAAATGTAGCAAAAATCATCTTAAAAACAAAAGTAGTCATTAATTAATTGATAAAAATGTGACATAAATTGATTTCTGTTTTAATGAATTGCTTCTTTATTTATTTATCTTTCCAATAAATCCATTATTTATTTACTCTTCTCTTTAATATTCCCTTTTATTTATTTATGTATTTATTTTTGTTAATTTTATAGTTTCTACATTTATTTTTATTATTCATTTAGTTTTGCACTTATTTTTTATTTTATTAAATTGATTTATTTATGTATTTATTTTTGTTAATTTTATAGTTTCTACATTTATTTTTATTATTCATTTAGTTTTGCACTTATTTTTTATTTTATTAAATTGATTTATTTATTTATTTATTTTAACTGTATGTAAGTTTTTACACTAACAAGCTATTTCTGATTCTGACTTAGAGTCCCTTTAAGGTGCAAAATACATTTGAAATTATAAATTAAATTAAAAATAGGACGGATTTTAACCCACAACCTTCAGACTGTGAACCAGTCTCTCTACCAGCTGAGCTATCAGACCTCTGAGGGTTAATCTTAAGGTTTTATTTAAGGTATAAATTCAGAAGGTCGTCTTCGTTTGTTGGGTTAACGGTAAGTTTCAGGTAATTTAATGGATAAATAAATGAATTATAAAATGTTAAAGTGTTTTAAAACCCTTAAAATCTTAATTTGAGCCAATCCTGTCTTTACTATTAAGGGTTTTTAATGGATTATCTGGTTTAAGGGTTTTTAAAAGGGGTAAAAATCCCTTAAAGGGGTTAACAGAAGGAAAACACAAAGAGTTCAGGAGGGATTTGAACCCTCAACCTGCAGACTGTGAACCAGTCTCTCTACCAGTTGAGCTATCAGACCTCTGAGGGTTAATCTTAATGTTTTATTTAAGGTATAAATTCAGGTGTTTTGCTCCACGTCTGCAGGTGTTGTCGACAGGTTTCAGGTTAGTTCCTGTTTAAATATAAATGGATTAAATATATTTAAGGGTTTTATCTCCTCTGAAGATGGAGTTTCTGCAGCTTCAGTCTCGTCTTCTTTCTCTCTCTGATTCGTCGTGTTTAGCAGCGCTGAAGATGGTCGAATGGATAAGGACGCCGACCGCCAACGCTGACGCCGCGGGTTCGATCCCCGCCTGAGGTATGCCACACAGGAATGAATGTGATGAGTGTATGTATGTGGGGTTTGCGATCAAACAATATGCGTTCGTCGAATTTCACGTCGATTTCAACTTGCGAATTTCCGAATTTCAACTTGCAAAATTCAGAATTTCAACTTGCGAATTTCATCATCGACCAACAATTTCCGAATTTCAACTTGCGAATTTCGGAATTTCAACTTGCGAATTTCATCATCGACTAACAATTTGCGAATTTCAACTTGCGAATTTCCAAATTGCGAATTTCATCATTGACCAACAATTTCCGAATTTCAACTTGCGAATTTCATCATTGACCAACAATTTCCGAATTTCAACTTCTGAATTTCCGAATTTCATCATTGAATTTCCATCATGGACCAACGAGGAGGAAACAGAGAACACGTAAGTCCGAGAGAGCCCAGGTGATCCAGATAGCTAGCTTAGTAAGCTAGCTATCTGGACGGGTGTATGTTTTATTTGTATTGTTTTTTTAATCACTTTAAATGTGTTTTCTCAGTCTGCAGGCTGATCAGCTGACTCTGCAGGCTGGTCAGCTGACTCTGCGGGCCGGTCAGCTGACTCTGCAGGCCGTTGCCGTGAAGCGGTCACGGTTATGTTTAGGCAACAAAAGCACTTTGTCAGGTTTGGGCTGATATGAACAGAAAACATCTGAACTCTTTGATAACTCCAGAGAGAGCTGGAGCTGCTCTTCAAAGAAACGTTTTAAGATAAAACAAGTTATTATTTGACTTTAGTTCAGCACCATAATACACTCATATTTGACATCTTTTATTCACAACAGTAATTCATTTATTGTTTTCAGCGTTACAGACCGGAGACTCGTAGATTCACTTCTGGTGTTTTGTGATTTAAAGAGTTTTAAACTGGTTTAAATGTTCATGAAGGAAGACGTTTATCAGAAGCACCATGACGCTCAGAGATATCCTCTCTTCCTCCAGGAGTCTGGGTTATCATCATCATCATCATCATCATCATCATCATCATCTGACGTCACAGACAGACGAACCGACGCGTTGGGCGTTGCGTGCCGCGGCGGCGAGCCCGGTCTCTGAGCCTCTCATGTAGGCATCAGATGAGCCGTCGGGTTCAGGCCCGAAACACGATGAGATCTCCGCCCGCTGACAACCTGAAGCTTACGTAACCCTCCCCACGGACAAAAAACACAGCACAGGGCAAAAACAAATACATAATACATGCTCCTAATACTCTGCCGGCGTATAATCCACTAACATGGAATATGGACGGGGGGGGGAATTGTGTGATTCATATTATGGACGGGACGATGCAGCCATTGGTGGGCTGCTCAGCTGCCTGTTTTTTATGTAAGAGGATTTGTCCTCAGTGAGGACCTCGCCGTGGCACGAGTCCTCCCAAAGACTCGGGTTGGATCATCTGTCCGCCGGCGCCAGAGCCAATGAGAGGAGGCGGCGGGCTGACGTGGGAGGGCGAGAGTCTTTTTGGTCGAGGACGAGAGATTAAGCCTGTTTGCCGTCACAAATGTACACAGATATCTGACATTCAAAGAAAAGAGAATAATCTGTTCTGTACATTACAAACACATCAAAACATGAGATATTATTCCTTAAAGAAACACTTTGATTTCGTCACAGCGTTGTTCCTAAAACTCCAAATGCAGTAACATCCCCAAATCCATAAATATCCCCAAATTAACCTTTTACAGTATACAGTAATATGTTAAAGGGTTTTAACTGGTTATCTCCTCCGTTTAAGGTCTTTTTTTTATTTTTAAAACCCTTAAATTGTTTTTTGTGGCTTTCAATTTGAGTCAGTCCCTTCTTTCCTATTAAGGGTTTTTAAGCCAAAGGATCCAACAAAAGTGAGTAAGTTAGTGACGTTTGTCACGTGTTTTCCGTAGTTGTGTTACGTTAAGTATTTTACTTAGTTTACTTACTCATCTTAAGCCCAACCATGATGTTTTCCCTTAACCTAACTAAGTGGTTTTCTTGCCTAAACCTAAAACTGCGGACGTTTGCGTGGCGTACAAATGACACGTGAAAACGCTAAAATGCGTACTCATGACACGCAGAATATCCGTGTAATATCGTGGTATTTAGTGACGTAGTATAAAAAGCAAAAAAAAAACACATTTTAGCAGGAGTGTGGAGAGAGGTGGATGGGTCCAACAGACACAGGACTTTAACCGGAAAACCCGTGTTGTTGACCGGTGTTTTGTTTTGTAAGTTCGGTTAGCGGCGTTTGTCACGTTTTGTATTTTTTATTGACGTTTGTTACGTGTTTTCCGTAGTTGTTTCTGTACATATTTTACTTAGTTTACGTACTTATTTTAAGCGTTCAACCATGACATTTTCCCTTAACCCTAAACCCTAAACCTAAAACTGCGGATGTTTGCGTGGCGTACAAATGACACGTTAAAAAGCTAAAAATGCGTCCTTATGACACGCGGATTGTCCGTGTAATGTCGTGGTATTTATACGGCTTTTTGTGGCTTTAAATTTGAGTCAATCCCTTCTTTCCTCTTAAGGCTTTTGTAATGGATTATCAGCGTTATTTTAAAGGGTACCAATCGCTTAAAGGAACTTTAATCTTTCAATCAAATTCAAGACAGGCTTTTCACAATAAGAGACTGAAACAGCCCTCTGAGGGTCGACAGAAGGAAAACACAAACAGCTCAGGAGCGATTTGAACCCACAACCTTCAAAATATGAACAGTGAAATTTTTGAAGAGCAGTGAATTTTTCAGGACGTTCATGTTTAAGGGCCCTTAAGAGAAACATCCCTGACAGATGTGCAGTTAATGAAATCACCAGATATTAACTGACACCAGGTGAAGGGTTAGGGTTTTTATCATCTTGTCTTTTCCCATTTAACAACGCCTCAGTCCCAGTGAGCTCGAGACGACGTCTGTTAGTGTTACTGCAGGAGGACGAGCAGCTCCTGAAGAGTCCAAATGTCTCCAGTGTCCCAGCAGATATTTAAACCTCAGTTGGAGTCAGACGTGTCTTTGGGCGCCACATGGAGCAGTAAACACTCCAAATAAACCCATGGATGGATCAGTCAGTGTGGGATGTGTTTGGGTCCTCAGCAGCCTCTGGTGGGATGTGATCGAACCCTCCGAGGGTTCAGGATGAACCGGCAGCTGGACGGAGGCTGACGGAGGCTGACGGCAGGAATTTAAGGGGCTTCTGGAAGTTTGTGGCCGCATACCTAGAAAAACAAGAAAAAAAAACATGGTGAATAACTTCCAAATTCACTTTCTTTTCCTCGCCTGGTCACCTTGATTTTTATTTATTTTATTCATGTTTTTTTACAACTTTATTTATTTTTATTTTATTTTGTTTTATTTATGGGTTTTTTTTTTACTACTTTATTTATTTTTATTTAATTTTTTTACTACTTTAATTATTTTTATTTTATTTCATTTATGTTTTTTTACTACTTTATTTATTTTTATTTTATTTATGTTTTTTTGTTGTTGTTTTTGTACGACTTTATTTGTTTTTATTTTATTTTATTTATGTTTTTTTGTTGTTGTTTTTGTACGACTTTATTTATTTTTATTTTATTTATGTTTTTTTGTTGTTGTTTTTGTACGACTTTATTTATTTTTATTTTATTTTATTTTTATTTTTTTTACTACTTTATTTATTTTTATTTTATTTTATTCATGTTTTTTTACTACTTTATTTATTTGTATTTTATTTTATTTATGTTTTCTGTTTTTACTACTTTATTTTTTTATTTTTTTATTTATGTTTTTTTTACTACTTTATTTATTTTAATTTTAATTTTATTTTATTTACGTTTTTTTGTGTATATGTGAATATTGTCTGTGTTTTATTATTTCATGTGTTTAGTGTGTTTCTAATTTTGGTGTCATTGCTGACCCCCATTAGAAGGTCTGAGGTCCATCCACCACGGTGAGGGAAACACTGTGTGACGTCATCCAAAGCTGGACGTCTCCTCCACACTGAGACGATGCTTCCTCCGTGTTGTTGATGTCTCTGTCGGAGGATTCAGCTTCTTTTAACACCATCCGACAAATCTCCGTTAACACCAACATCTGCTGCCGCCGCCACCACATCTGTAAACCTTCACCGTCTCTGAGAGGCCACCGAAGGGTTACTGTCAACGTCCGGCATACGTCAAAGGGATGAGTGACCAGCATGCATCTGTCCATCCATCCATTCATTATTTCCCTGTCCTCCAATGAGGCTTTATGTTGTCGGGGGGGCGGGGGGGATTTACAGGCTGGTTTCAGACCTTCATGCAGCAGGTCGAAGAGCTTAGAGTCTGGGACCTCGGGGTCCAGGGTTTTGGGGGAGGGGAGCCGACGGACTCAGTCTGGTGCTGATGATGTTCGCCTCCTCTGTCCACAGCTGGAGCTTCATCACTGCTTCAAGTCAGAAGCCAGAAGTTCAGACTAAAGACCGATCACAACAGTGTTTATTGAAGCTATTTTAGTCATGCATGAGCTGGTAGTGAATATCGTGCAATATCGTCTGTTGGTTGGTCCACCACTTTGGTCCAGATGCACAAACAACATCTCAACATCTACGAGATGGACGGACACAAACTTTCCTACAAAACATTCATGGACGATGTATCCTAATGACCACAAACAGAGCGAAATGTCTCAACAACTATTAGATAAACTGTCCTAGAAATGACGTTTACATCCTACCAGTACAGTGTGACGCCTGCATTATGTTCAATGGTAAAGCTTGTTCAAGTAAAGGAAGTACTGCGTTGGTCCACTGCATGGTCGGGGTGGATGATAATGATGATAACGTGCAAGACATTTAGCGTGCAATAACAACGCCTTTCTTGTTTTTGGCGTGTCATGCATCCTGTACTGACTGTAATATAAACGCATCAGCTTAGAAATGCGCTAACGGAGGGTGGATGGGTCCAACAAACACAGGACTTTTAACCAGGAGACCGCTGTTTGAGACCGCTGTTTGGTTTTATAACGTTAGTGACGTTTGTGATGTGTTTTCCGTACTTATGTTCCTTAGTTTTCGTACGTATTTTACTTAATTTGCATACCCAACCACAAAACATAAACTGCAGCCGTTACCATAGTTGTGTTGACACGCAAAAAGCCTAAAAGGCGTCCTCATGACACGGGGAACGTTCGTAAAATATCGTGCTATTTATACGCCTTCCCGTGAGACCGGGTTGTGGCGTTTCAACATTCAGACTCGGAGTTCACATCCTGAGTCTGTGTGTGGTTTAAGCAACAAAAGCCCTTTGGGTAAGGTTAGAGAAAGGTCGAGGTTTTATGACAAAATACCTGCAAAACTAAAGACCAAGATCATTTTTATGTGCTTGGTCTTCGGGATGTGTTAATGTGAGCGAGGACGTTGGTAGTTTGATGCCATGTCATTGTTCCGACTGCCCGTTATCCCCAACAGAAGCACATGGCTAATTATTATGCAAAATGACGTCATCGGACCTTCCCCGATATTTAGTTTTTCTTACCATCGTGAAGTCACGACATCAGTTTGTGCATCTACAGGAGCTGGTAACAACATGGAAACATTGCAGAGGCAGAACGAGACGAGGCAGAAACATAATTAAAACAGACCGATCAGCCTGAAACTAATGAATAAGGTTGTGATTAGTTGTTAATCTGATTATGACAGAATCAGCTGCTCAGACCTGGACGTTGTGACGTGACGACGGCCTACAACACATATCAGTAATCATTGATTTCCATGCATTTGCTAATGTATAATGGATTACAGTTGGAACACTGGCACGACAGGAACTGTATGTATGGGATGAACAGATGCACTTTAACACACAACCAACTGGAATATCTCAACGCACACAGATGTTCACATGCAGGATGATTTAACAGATGTGTTCAGATTTATCAGCTTTGACTTTTATTTCCTGTTGTGTTGAAGTCTCTGGAGCAACCAGGCTGATAAATACAAGTGTTGTTGTCCGTCTTTGTTCCAGGGATGATAGAATAATATCCTGGTGAGCAGTTGAGTCAGTTAAACTAGCAATGTCAATCGATTAGTATTTTACACTCTTATCAACATTGGAGTGGACAAATATGCTGCTTTATGCAAATGTATTTATATATTTATTATTGTAAATCAATTAACAACACAAACCAATGACAGATATTGATCCAGAAACCCTCACAGGTACTGCATTTAGCATAAAACAATATGCTCCAATCATAACATGGCAAACTGCAGCCCAACAGGCAACAACAGCTGTCAGTGTGTCAGTGTGCTGACTTGACTATGACTTGCCCCAAACTGCATGTGATTATCATAAAGTGGGCATGTCTGTAAAGGGGAGACTCGTGGGTACCCATAGAACCCATTTACATTCACTGATCTGGAGGTCAGAGGTCAAGGGACCCCTTTGAAAATGGACATGACAGTTTTTCCTCTCCAACATTTAGCCTAAGTTCAGAGTGTTATTTAACCTCCTTCATGACCAGCTAGTATGACATGGTTGGTACCGATGGATTCATCAGGTTCTATAGTTTCATATGATACCAGGATCTTCACTCTAGCTTTAAAACTGAGCCGCTACAACCTCCAAAAGATCAAATGCGTTAAAGAAATTTGTAGCATTAAGACGAATATACGTTAACACGTTATTAAAGCGTCAACTTTGGCAGCCGTAGTATAAATACATTAACTCTTTAATCATGAACTAAAGTAAATCTAGACTGTCAATCAGACCAAATTCTGAAGTTCCTAAGTTGAATAGTGTTCGAGTTCTACTCCGGAAACGAAAGTGTGACATGCGGACGGACGGATGGAAGGATGTTGTTGCGGGGGAATAATTACTGATGTTTGCTCATTTGCAGGAAGTGGGAGGTTCAGGTTCAGGTTCGGGTTCGGGTTCGGGTTCGGGTTCAGGTTCAGGTTCAGGTTCGGGTTCGGGTTCGGGTTCAGGTTCGGGTTCGGGTTCGGGTTCAGGTTCAGGTTCGGGTTCGGGTTCGGGTTCGGGTTCGGGTTCAGGTTCGGGTTCGAGTTCAGGTTCAGGTTCGGGTTCGGGTTCAGGTTCAGGTTCAGGTTCAGGTTCTGCTTACCTCAGCAGCCCTTCAACGCCATCCAGATGTTAAAAAGTAAAATAAAGAGTCCAGAAGTAAAAACACTGAACAAAGTGATCCAACAGCACTTCATGGTTGTCCTTCCTCCTCCTCCTCCTCCTCCTCCTCTTCCTCTTCCTCAGACCAGAGTACTCCTCTTCTCCCTCTCCCCTCTGTCCCGGCTCAGGTCCGGTGTCGGCAGCTCGCCGTGGCCGGCCGTGTTGTTGGGCTCGTAGCGGGACGAGGCGGGCGAGTTCTGCATGACCACCAGACGTATGGGCGACTGGCTGGGCGGCGGCGGCGCGTTGTCCGGGGCGTACTCCTTGGTGGGGTCTTTGCCCCGGCAGTCGTACAGGATGCAGGAGATGAGGAAGACCAGGAGCAGGATGACATAGCTGGCGACCAGGATGATGAGGTTCAGGGTGACCGGGTCAATCTCCAGGTAGAATTCCATGAAACCCATGGTGCCGCTTCATATCTCGCCCCGGGTCCACAGAGGTGACGGGACAGTCGGCAAAAAGAGAGAGCGAGAGAGGAGATACGGGGAAGAGAGGAGAGAGCGTGATGATGGAGGAGAGATGGACAGCTGGCTGGAGAGAGAGAGAGAGAGAGAGAGAGAGAGAGAGAAAAAGACAGCAGAGAGATGAAATGAGAGGATCAGAGAGAGAGAGAGAGAGAGAGAGAGAGAGAGAGAAGCTTTGTGCTTTAAAGGACATTAATCCTCCGCTGCTCCTCCAACCTTGAATTTCAGCAGCCAATGATTAAAGCTGCTCAGTTTTAATAACTTAAGCCACCATTTTGATTTTCCCAACTACACACAACTAGTGACAAAATGACACTCAGCAAAATGGAGGAAGTAAAAGGACTCGAAGCGCACACCTGTCAGCGTGCCACGAGCGTCACTTTGGGGATTTTAGAGGAGTCATGTAATATGTATTAAACAAACCGCTTTATTATGTCACTCTGAGTGATTATGTTTCTACAGTTCAAATCAAATATGATTAAAAGCATAAAAAGGTCACGGAGCAAGTCTCGCTGGAAACATGCACTTTTAAAAGTATTGCTGTTAGCATGCAATCCCAAAAAACTGACAGACCTGAACCTGAACCTGAACCTGAACCACAGTCCTGACTCTTGCAGAAACCTCACTCCACCGCACATTTTGTTTTCCTTACTTTGGTTGCTAAAGTCTTTTGTGCAACGGTTTAAGGAAGTCCTTAAGTATAAGACCAAGATAAGGAGAAAACCTAAAGGGGAAGACTTACGGTACGTGTCCACAGGCTCCGTGCTTTCCACGCCCCCCATTCATTGTCTATGTAAGCAGCCGCGCAATGCATTCTGGTAGCGTGGCGTCGCGATTCGAGAGACTAGGCGTCACGACGCCCACTCCTCATTTGCATAAAGTTGAGGGCTAGTCTACTTTATGCAAATCACGAGCGACCAACGCGACTCGCCGCCTCTCGAAACTCACGAGGATCTTTTAAAATAAACGTTGTTGATCTAAAATAAAGACAGATTCATCAACTGCATGGATTATTTCTCGCCTCAAATGTTTTCAGAAACACATTTCAGTGAACTATTTACGTGAAATAAGAGAAGAAAGTTTCCAAGTTCGTCCAATCAGGAGCCGAGTGCCTTGTTTCTAGGGACAGCACACCAAGCGTCCAATGTTGGGAAGTGTCGCGTCCCCTCGCGATAAAAAACGCCCCTGTGGACACGTACCATTAAGGGTGTTTTGTGCAACCGATTTTATTTGAAGGAAACCTTAACTCAGACTTTAAGGAAAATCGTAACTTTGTGCAACTGACCCCTGAACACATGGGACACAAACATCTGCTCTGTAAACATATTAATATTTAATAGAGAGCTCATCATATTTAAGGTGACATTATGAATCATTCTTTGTATTTTCTGTTGACTTCCTGTAGGCGGCGCTCTTCTCTGCCTTTCTTGCCGTGGTCCTTACCTTCTTCTTCTTCTTCTTCTTCTTCTGTTTGTTCAGATAAATCCAGCTGCTGCTTCCTGTCGGAGAGTTAAACCATCACAACATCTGTAAGGGTCGCTGCAGCACCGACAGGATCACAGCGCTGAATGTATACATGATGTCACGTGACCCCGTTCGCCACATACGGCGCAGACGGAGCTTCATGTTGTTTGGATTAATGCAGCATCTGTTCTGCATTAAGCTTCAGAGCTTCAGAGCTTCAGAGCTTCCACCAGCTCCTCGTGTGTCTCTCGAACACAAACACAAAGAACAACAGTTCAATAAGTTCACGGTGAAATGTTGTGTTTCAGAGAGCGTTCAGTGTTCAGTGTGTCTGTGTTTAAACCTCTCAACAACCCTCCTCCTGTCTAAATAAAACACAGAGAAATGAAAAGAGGATATCCAGTCTCTTTAAAAAATGTGGTAAAATAACAGAATCAGGAAATACCTTTCAGACCAGGGACACCTAACTACTGTCCTCGACAGCAGATGGTGAGGCGGGGTAAAAATAACAGAGCAGCAAAAATATAGCAAAGCGGATATTAGACTTTAGAGAGAGAGAGAGAGAGAGAGAGAGAGAGGACACCCAAACAAGCTGGAATGAGCTGCTAATGGAAGAAGATCCTCCTGACCCACTAAACACCGAGACAGGCTGCAAAAACACAGCTGCTTATATGAAGGAACAAGGATGGAAAGATGCAGAGAAACCATCCTGAGATGGAGAAGCAGAGATTCAGGTGTGATCTCTTTTCTCCACCGTCACTCTGCAGACGTTTTATTGTTGGATTCACGGAGCAGATTATGAAACAGAAAAGTTCTTCAAGTCAAATCTGTTTCCAACGTATCCTCATACAACAGTTCATATTGATAGCGAAGAAGTGAGAAGTTATTCCTTATTTTTCGTGCTTTTTCCTACGAATGTCCAGCAACACGTGTCAATTTCCGCCACAGTCTTTTCAAATTAAAACTACTTAGGTTAAGGAACATATCGACTTTGTTAGGTTTAGGCAACAAAACTACTTGGTTGAGGAAAGATGGTGTTTTGGCGTAACTTTAGTACGGAAGTTACATGTCAAATAAATCAACGCAGTTCGTGAAATAGTCACGAAATTGAATCTATTTGATTTGTGTACACAGACATGAATTTCACATCTTTCAATAACGTATATTTCGTGTGTTTTCCAGCAACAATGTCCAGCAATTTCCCCTCCAGTCTTTTCAAAACAAAAAGGTTTAGCTAAAGATCGACTTGGTTAGGTTTAGGCAACAAAACTACTTAGTTAGGTTTAGTAAAAGATGGTGGTTTGGGTTAAAATAACACTGGAAGTAACGTAAGTTAAGTACAGAAGTAGCGTGACAAATAAATCAACGTTGACTTCTGGCCTCACACGGGGCACCAATAGTGGTCTCCTGGTGGAAGTCTGGTGTTTTTAGACCCGCCCATCCACCCCGACCTCCTCCCTACGCTGCGTTTGTCGCTCTTTATACTTCCTGGTTCATGATTACGTGGATTAAATACCTGGTGGACGGGTCAAACAAACACAGGACTTTCACCAGGAGACAACTGATCTTGTGAAACCAAAAGTCAACGTTGATTTTTTTTAAGTTACGTAACAAACATACTAAAACCCAAATCTTTTCCTAAATCTAACCAGGTAGGTTTGTTTGAATTAACACGTCTAACAGACTACCCTGCACGTTGTAAAATGACCCTAAAGGGACCCAGTGTATGACCGAGGGGTCCTGACCAAGCGTTGTTTGCGACGAGTTGGGAATTAGTCCAGTTGGCACTGGACGGACATCATGTGATGCAGAATATGAATGTCATCTCTTACAGAGACTTACTGGTCCCAGTCAAGAAATAGTCCACTACTCCTTTAAGTTGTTATAATTCATCCAGAGGGTGAACATGAACATCTGAAGCTAAGTTCATGACAACCCATCCAGTATTTATTATAGATATTATAGCTATTTCAGTGTGGACCGAGGAGCGTGAGCAGCTTTCAGTCTTCTTCCAGCTGACTGGAGGAGGAACGATGGCGGGCCGCGATGGCGATCACCACTGGTGCTGCCATTCTTCTGAAACACAATGTGAACTTCCTGCGTTGAGGCGGCGCCGCTCCCCGTCCGTCGCAGCAGCGCACCGCCGCGGACCGGGGAGCTGCGAGCACAAACCCTATTATTTCAATCAGCCTCTAAATCTGTCAGCACGCCGGCAAATGAAAGAAACAGATGCAGAGAGAGAAGAAGTTTTAGGGGGGAAAACTGGGTTTTTGACGGAGGAGAGGAAGTGCCTCTCCCTGGTTAATGGAGCCATTCGGGGTCCTCTGGGGGCCTCCGAGCCATTGTTGGCCCTGCTGGTCTCCTTCAGAGGCTGAAACCAGCTTCTATCACACGATCTTTCCCACCACATCCTGCAACCACTGCTGCTGTTTCTCCTTCAGGGTGGACTGCTTTTTAACGCCAACCAATCACTACATGTATGAAATGCTAAACTAATGTGAAGGTTGTGGGTTCAACCTTTTTAAGGTTTTTTTTTACACTTTAAACATGCTTTAATCCATTTTTAATCAAAGCGAAAGTTGTAACGTTTTACATTTTAAGGGATTGTTATCCATTAAAGTTTCAGCCTGCAGATGATCCATTAAAAGCCTTAACGAGGCAGGTTTACTGTCTAATAATATGATGATGATCTGCAGGTGGAGGTCACATGATCAGCTCCTCTATCACCTGCAGAGTCAGCTGACCAGCCTGTTTCATAAAGGTATCTCTTATTGTGAAAAGCCTGTCGGGAGTTTGATTGAAAGATTAAAGTTCCTTTAAGAGATGGGTACCCCTTAAAAAAAAACTTAAACAATGCAGATAATCCATTAAAAAATGTTTAGTTGCTAGATAGGATTGGGCTCAAATTGAAAGCTACAAAAAAAAACATTGTAAGGGTTTTAAAAATATAAAAGACCTTAAACAGAGGATATAAGGGGTTAAGGGGTTTCAGAAGGAAAAGACAAATTGTGCAGGAGAGACTTGAACTCACAACTTTCAGATGACAACAACTTTTAAGCGCAACCATGACGTTCTCCTTAAACTTAACTAAGTGGTTTTGTTGCCTACACCTAACTGCGGACGTGAACCGTAGTTTTGTTGCGTGGCGTACAATGCGTCATCATGACACCTGGAATGTCGTGCTATTTATACGTCTTCCCGTGAGATCGGGTTGAGATATCGCAGAGGATAGCGCCTCCTAGTTGTTAACTCCGTTTGAAGCGTGCTGACACCGTAGCCCAACACAATGATAGCGTTTCAGTTTGTTTATTTAAAAAAAATACGAGTGGAAACCAGAAATTAAAAACTATTGTAATAAAAAGTAGGAGTAAAATCTCTCTCAAGTTTTTGGCTGAAGTGCAGAAGTTGGTGGATAAATGATGACGAAGCATGAAGAGCTGAAACCATGAGATGTGTGACGGATTATCTCGGTGTAACTCCTGATAACAGGAGAGGAAACTCAAAGGAAACAATGAAAATACGCCCCGAGTTGTAATAAACCAGAATTATCCGTTAACTTCAATCTCTTAAACTCTTAAAGTTGATGAGTCCTGGTGGCCTCAGCTTCAGTTCAATGAGTTATTACTTCAGCGGGGACCAGTATAATGAGTCCAGGTTCCCATCGGGTTCCAGTTTTAGCTGCAGGAAACAGGAGGTTTGGGTTGTAATGACGCCTCCAGCAGCATCTCTGACTGACAGCAGCGTCCACATCCAGCCTCATTATCAGCCAGCTGTCAGCAGCAGCTGCAGCAGTCCGTCTGCTGACAGCCGGTCCGACTTCACCTCGGCTGATAACCGAGACGCTGTCTGTCTGCTCGCCGTCCGACTCTAACGAGCTGCAGCGGGAAGCGGTGGATCGGCTCGTTAGTGTTTCAGCTGTCGAGTCTTTACTGATGTTACAGCAAATTACAGCTAAAGAGACGGACTGAAGCTCTCCAGAACAATTAGGACCTGCTTTGTTTCATACTGTCTCTCATTAAACGTGTTTCTAATCAATTATCAAGCGAATGCTGAGCAAACGTTTGAAATCTCGCAGAAAGAAGAAATGTGAATTAGGACTGTGTAGGACTTACGTGTTCTTTGTTTCCTCCACGTTGGTTGAAGTTGAAATTCGAAAATTCGCAAGTAGCAATCGACGAACGGCGTTTGATCGCAAACCCCACATACTTTCACTCATCACATTCATTCCCTTGTGGCATACCTCAGGTGGGGATCGAACCCCCGTAGTCAGCGTTGGCAGTCGGCGTCCTTATCCACCGGACCATCTTCAGCGCTGATAAACATGAGGAATCAGAGAGAGAAAGAAGACGAGACTGAAGCTGCAGAAACTTCATCTTCAGAGGAGATAAAACCCTTAAATATATTTAATCCATTTATATTTAAACAGGAACTAACCTGAAACCTGTCGACAACACCTGCAGACGTGGAGCAAAACACCTGAATTTATACCTTAAATAAAACCTTAAGATTAACCCTTAGAGGTCTGATAGCTCAACTGGTAGAGAGACTGGTTCACAGTCTGCAGGTTGAGGGTTCAAATCCCTCCTGAGCTCTCTGTGTTTTCCTTCAGTTAACCAAAGAAAAGCCTGTCTGGAGTTTTACTGAAAGATTAAAGTTCCTTTAAGAGATAGGTAGCCCTTAAAAAACCCTTAAACCACACAGTTAATCCATTAAAAACCATAACTATGCCATCTTGGCTTATGTCCATCGCCAACTTCGCGTTTTTGTTTGTCAACAACTTAGTTTTAGCCAGCGCCAATAAGAGACACCTTTATGAAGCGCCATCAACTGAACGCTGAATAAAACATTCTAAGGCGACCAAAATGTTATAATTAACTTTGATGAAGTGAAAACACACTGTGAAAGGGTTAAAGTTGTACGATGAAAACAACTCCCAGACCGGACAACCTCGTGGTAGCGACCTGTCAATCACCAGGTAGCCCCGCCCTAAAGCATCCCCTGCTTTATGGTCTATCTGACTCTAAACGGGACGGTCTGACAACACAACATCATCACTGGATGTTTCACTGTGACGACTGTAGTTTGAAGAGAGGAAGTTAATGAGAACGACCTTTGACCACACAGGATGGTCTCCTGCAGATTCACAGTGATAGCAGAGACTTCTGTTGTTATTACCTGCAGCCATCGTGGAACTGATCCCTAATGAAAGACTTTATATACTGTAGCACCAGACCCGATGTGGACGTTGAATCAGAGGAGTGGAACCAGGCCGACCTTGAGGCCTGATGACAGAACAATCACACGCCTGCGGGGGAATAATTTCAGCGTTTTGGTAAAGGGTGTGTGTAGGAACAGAAACCACCTTCCTGTTCTCTGGCTGATCCCGTTTCATCGTGCCGACTCGCCGTCTCTTTGCGTGCCAGGCGGAGAGTCGGGGGTGAGTTTAACGCCGCCACTGTGCTGCCCCTCTGGTCACTCAGCTGGTCACTGTGTTACAGGAAGGGAAGGGAGGGTCGGGATTTCCCCTCCGAACCGTCCGAGGCGACGCAAAGCAGCTCAGAAACACAGTCAGTCAGTGACACGATTCACCTCCAACAAACAGGTAAATACCTCAAACTGGGTCGACTGGGAGGGTTACTGGGAACGTCAGTTTTTGCGCATGGCAATGGTTTATGTTTATGTGAAATATCGCAATCAGTCTAGCATGGTATCCATGGTTACAAGACAATAAATCGTAATAACTTGATCCTCTGACTTTTCCTCTATAGCGCCATCATCAGGTCAAAATTTAATGTGTCCAAGATGCATCAAACACTATTAAAGCCACTTCAAAACTTTCACCTTAAAGGGTTAACGTTTGTATTTGTTTTAATCTGGAACGGAGGAAGAGGTATGACATGCACCCGGCTGGAATCAAACCAGCAACCTCAAACACCAGGTTCTTCTCATCCTTTAAACTTGAATCTGATCCCATGTTTCCCATTGAAGTTGTTTTAATGGATTATCTATTTTTAAGGGGTTTCAATCTCTTAAAGGAACTTTAATCTTTCAATCAAACTCCAAACAGGCTTTTCACAATAAGAGACACCGTTATGAAACAGCCCTCTGAGGGTCGACAAAAGGAAAACACAAAGAGCTCAGGAGGGATTTTAACCCTCAACCTGCAGACTGTGAACCAGTCTCTCTACCAGTTGAGCTATCAGACCTCTAAGGGTTAATCTTAATGTTTTATTTAAGGTATAAATTCAGAGGGTTGCTCCACATTTGTGGGAGTTCACGTTAAGTTTCAGGTAATTTAATGGATAAATAAATGTATTAAAATATATTTAAGGGTTTTAATTGGTTATCTGCCAGTTTGTTTGTTTTTTAAAACCCTTAACAACTTAATTTGAGCCGATCCTGTCTTTCCTATTAAGGGTTTTTAATGGATTAATTGTGTGGTTTAAGTTTTTTTAAAAAGGGTAAAAATCCCTTAAAGGGGCTAAAATTATTCTGATGGTTAACACAAAGAGCTCAATAGGGATTTGAACCCTCAACCTTCAGACCGTGAACCAGTCTCTCTACCAGTTGAGCTATCAGACCTCTAAGGGTTAATCTTAAGGTTTTATTTAAGGTATAAATTCAGGTGTTTTGCTCCACGTCTGCAGGTGTGACGACAGGTTCCAGGTTAGTTCCTGTTAATATAAATGGATTAAATATATTTAAGGGTTTTAATTGGTTATCTCAGTATTTTTAAAATCCTCAAAGACTTATTATTATTCTTATCTTGTTATCTGGCAACATAAATACTAAATATAACAGCCACAAAGCCCTCTGAGTAAATTAGAAAGAAGTCTCATGTTGGCACTTAAAT
>CAKALU010061285.1:5797-28606 GCA_916700995.1 Hozukius guyotensis
GCATGTATGGCTTTCTCTGCAGTGGACAAGCCCTGTGTGCCAGTGTGTGAGTGAATACACGTGTTCATATCAATGCCAAAGGCGTTTTCATTGATTGATTAGACAGGTATCCACTGTGGGTCTAAATAACACAGGGACGTGGTATGTGTTTCTCCATCGCCTCGGGAAAATCTGAGTAGTAATCAAGTAAATATATAAAGGGTGGGAAGAAAATTGATTCACCTATGTATCGCGATTTTGAAATAGATTTTTTAATGCCAGAATCGATATATTTGCTTCATTTGAGTCTATGTGGAGGTAGAAGGAAGCTACTGCTTTTAATGTTGTAGTCTGAGCAACGTGACGTCATATCCGTTCCGTATCCGTCAACCAAAACAAACTGCAGAAAGTAGAAAACGGCAGAGGGTCAGCGTGGATACGACCTGCACCCTCACATTTTAAATCCAGCATGGTAAACACTACACATCCAGTAAAGGATGGAAACACGTTGGGTCTCACACATTGCAGGAAAAGCGGAGCTAGACGTCACGGCTAAAGCTGCATGCTAACTCTGTCATGGACAGGAAATGTTATCGTATCGCGGTAACATGCGGTCAAGCCGGCCGTCACTCTCGTCTCCGTGGTCAAATGGGCCGACGCTACAACTGTAGAGCACCCATATACTGACATTTATGTTAAATGCATTCAAACAGCCCCGGTGGAGCTGACCATGGATGGATAAAGAGAACGGAGCTGACGGGAGAGCTAGAGACGGACTTGGAGAAGTTAACGGAAGTAAACGCGTGTGTGACTACATCCAGTTTTCAAAATAAGCTGTTAACAAAGGGAACTGAATATACAAAATACATATATGGAAATACATATATGACTATGATCCTGATATATTTGACTTTAGGACATCTCTGACTACATACATGCTGAAAATCAAACATTTTTAATGTATTAATTTTGATATTTTCCAAATTAAAAGTCCCTAGAAGTGTATGATTCAACTTTTTCCCATGGTCTAGTGTTAAAAAAGTTAACAAAAATCACAATAAATCATAATATTGAATCGCAATATTTAGAAATCGTAATACATATCGAATCGGGAGATGGTTGTATCGTCCCAGCCCTAAAATATATCGGCATTTACGACATGAAAACACACCCCTGCAAAAAATCACTAAACTAAGATGAACCATTCCTCTTTCAGTTCGGTATTCACAGCTGTAGCTTCTCATTCATGATACCCAGTATCTTACTTTGGCGGGGCTTTGAGGCAGCTCTCCGGTGAGTCCCTCAGGCCTCTCAGGCCTGGGTTCCCATGGCGATGGTGGGTAATGTAGTCATTATCACTGCTTTTAAAGAGCTTCAGTGTGCGTTCTCCAGAGAATAATGTGTTTGTGTTTGTGTGTATTATTCATCAAAGTGTATTCTTCTGGGGGAGCTGCCTGCAAAACATCTGTCCACTCACCTCTGTCTGATGCTACTTTGATATTTATCTTTAAGCATGTGCGATACCCTAATGTTGACTATTTTCTGATATATTTGGGGATAAAGATGACATTACATTACAGCTAAAAATACTTGTAGTTTTCTCTAAATTTATTGGGTGTTAGGAACTTCTTTGTCACAGTACTATATTGTCACTGTTCTTTTATAATAATAGCTCTTTGTTTGCGGTGTATTACACTGCTTCGTGACAGCTCAAATAACTAAACCTTTGGTAATTGAAGTTTCTTACATAACTAGAAAAGTTGCATCAATTCAGGCACTAATTTGCTCCAAGATGTGTCTCTACATTTTGTTTAGAGACGAACATAATGAGCACACTGGTGGATCGGCTGTTATAACCTCCATGGATTTTCCTGACAGTTGCTTTCAGAGTGCTTACACTTGCTGGAGTGTTTCTGGGTGGTCTTGAGAAGTTTGGTGAAATATTATTCAATACACAGTATTTGCAACTTCAATACATTTTGTTACTGAGCCTTGAGTTGTACTTTTTCAGACTCGTTTTTTGATCGGTGGGTTCTTAGCTTACACATGCCACTATTGCACATTTCAGAGGAGACATATAGGTAGTGTCATGCTTAGGGCTGTCGATCGATTAAAGTATTTAATCACAATTAATCACATGATTGTCCATAGTTAATCACGATTAATTGCACATTTTTTATCTGTTCAAAATGTACTTTAAAGGGAGATTTGTCAAATATTTAATGCTCTTATCAACATGGGAGTGTCCAAATATGCTTGCTTTATGCAAATAAATGTATATATTTATTATTGTAGATCAATTAAAAACACAAAACAATGACCAATATTGTCCAGTGATTATCATAAAGTGGGCATGTCTGTAAAGAGGAGACTCGTGGGTACCCATAGAACCCATTTCCATTCACATATCTTGAGGTCAGAGGTCAAGGGACCCCTTTGAATATGGCCATGCCAGTTTTTCCTCGCCAACACTTTGCATAAGTTTGGAGCGTTATTTATCTTCCTTTGCGACAAGCTAGTATGACATGGTTGGTACCAATGGATTCCTTAGGGTTTTTTGTGTCATATGATGACATTACCTTCACTCCAACTTTAAACCTGAACTCTCTACAACCTAAAAATTGCAAGTAATGCCTTAAAGAAATTAGTGGCATTAAAATGAATTTGCGTTAACACGTTATTATCTTTGACAGCCCTAGTTATGTTCCGTCTCTAATTGGTGGCTGTAGAAACCCGTTCTCTAGAATATTGGTTGTACCAATCTGTGTGCTTCTCCTGATATTTCATGTGTTCTGTGAAGTTTAACATTTCCCCTTGCTGCCCAATTAAGCGGCTGTAAGAAGAGCAGTAAATGTAGACGTCCTCTGCTTCCTGAACGAGTCATGACGTTACATGAAACATGAAACTAGGTTGTGGGGAGAAATCGGGTTAAGGCAGGAAATTAAAGAATTAGTTTAGATGCATTACAGTAATCTGGTTAATAAAAAAATCATCTGTTTTCATGCAGCTGGCTAAAAATCTGATTTCCTCCTCCGGCCGCTGTCATTTTTGAACAAAGACTGGCATATTTAAGTACTGATGTTCCACTGCAGCCTGACGATTTTTGTGGTTTTCATCAAAGCATTTGTGCTGACGGAGCACTGAGAAGTTAACAGTGTTTGGTTTGTACGTTCTGGGCTACTGTAGAAACATGTTGGAGCAACATGGCGGACTCTGTGGAGACGACCCGCTCCCTATGTAGATATAAACGTCTCATTCTAAGGTAATGGAAACACCACGGTTCTTATTATCAGGTGATTATACACTAAAGAAAAAAAAAGTGAAGAGGAGACACCTCAAGCCAGAATCCAGCCTGCAATAATTCAGGCATTATACATTAAATGTTGATGATAAATGACAGACACGTCGTCTAAAAATGACTAAAGACAGAACATTTCTATGTTGCCTGCAAAATACCCAACTCGTTTATATATTATCCATACATTTATCTACTTCCCATCAGTGGGTGGTTACATAAATCTGAGCTAATGACTGAGAGAAAAGTCGGGGGAGAGGGAAGAATGGAGGCGCACCACCCCCTCGTCCTTGTGCAGCTTTTTAATAGAGTCATAAATACATGAGGATGTCGACGAGCGCTCCATGATGGTGGCAGTGCACAGCTTCAGGGCTGTCATACATCCATGCGACATAGATGCAACGGACAGGCCAGAGGTAGACAGGAGCAGACAGTTATTAGGGAGCGTGATAGGGCCACAGTGTCTCAGCGGGCACGGTAGATGGCTACTGCATCAATGTGCTGTACATGAGGGAGTGCAAAGACATGCATCTACTCTCTGAACACATACATTAAAGCTATAACTTTTCATGTAAAGGGACACATGCTTAGATCTGTAAACTGCATGTATCCTGCAGCAGCAGAGTCTGTTGCTTCATATTTAGTAGCCTAGAGTGTCAGGGTGTAATGATACGTTTTTTCAGCGATACGATACAATTCACTTTCCACGGTTCTGATACGATTCAATGATGATATTTGGCTCATGTGGAGCGATACGATATGATACCATTCAATGACTTGAAATTGATACAGTAAAAATTCAATCAGTGTGACTGTGAAATAAATAGCTGATACTGGACAGTGCAGGTCAGGACTCCTCAAAGCTTTTCTTGTAAGGGAATCAGACCCTCGTTAACCGATTATTAACCGTTAACCGACAAGATTTGTGCCTCGTACCAGCTGCAGGAGCACAACAGATATTCATTGACGGGAGTCCCCAGTTCACCGTCCGGGAGCGTTAACTTAGCAGCTACGATGCTGCGTGTAGTGTCGCGGACATGCAGCCAGTTTCTCAGTAAAAGTCTCCACCGCACATTTAGTTTAGTTTAGCAGGTTGTCATCTGTGTGTCTGCCCGGATTAACTTTAGCGAGTGTCCAACAAACAGTGTGTGTATTTGTGCTACGTTAGCAGCTCTAGCATTGCCGGAGGCTTCGTGCTCGCTGCCGTACACGTAGTCTGCGTAACTTTAGCGAGTTTCCAACAGACTGTGTGTGTGTGTTGTCAGTGAGTGTGAGGTTGTTGGTGGTGTTCTAGCTGTGAACATAGGTGTAGCAGTGTGTGTACAGTTTATTTGTCGCTGAATAAAAGCTACAACTCCGGGACCAACTTCCTGTATCCTGCAACTCCGGCTCTGCCTCTTAAGGTGGGCTGTTAAGGTGGACCAGCTTTTCTCCTTAAAGAGACGAGCCGCTCAGCTTTTGAGTTAATTATTAACATTTCTTTTAACCGATAACGTTAAAATGATAGGTTAAAATGCTTAATGTCGGTTAACGGTTAAACGGTTAATTATGGACATCCCTAAAATAAGTAAACGCAACGATTAATGGCAAATAGTGCTAGGGTGAGCTGGGCGTTCGGTTTGAGCAATCCCATGGCGGTAGGTGCGTGGAAAGTAGGTGCGTGGAAAGATTGGTCGTGTTGCCGTTGTATTTTATCTGGCCTTTGCATATTCTGCAAACAGCGAGCGATTTATCAAGGACATCTCCCTCTTACGGAAGCCAAAATGTTTTCACACGCTGGACCTCAAACGATTTATTATTTTAATAATTAACAATTCAATTAATCTATACCTATGTATTTATTTTAGAGCTTAATCGATTTGTTGTCAACTATTAAATTAATCGCCAACTATTTTGATAATTGATTAATCGGTTTGAGTAATTTTTTAAATGAGAAAATTCAGAGAAAAAATATTACAGCGTCTTAAATGTGAATATTTTCTGGTTTCTTTACTCCTCTATGACAGTAAACTGAATATTTTTGAGTTGTGGACAAAACAAGACATTTTAGGACATCATCTTGAGCTTTGGGAAACATGTTTCACCATTTTCTGACATTTTATAGACCAAACAACTAATCGATTATTCAAGAAAATAATCAACAAATTAATCAACAATGAAAATAATCGTTAGTTGCAGCTCTAATTTATTTGTTGCATTTTGTTTTACAAAGTTAGAAAACAATGTTTAAGTCGAACCCAGGTATCGCTATCGGTATCGGGACTGAATAAGTTGGATTGGTGCATCTCTAACCGCTATTCTGCTCACCTGCAAAAACACAGAACAAGGCATAGAGAGCACAACACACACACACACACACACACACCAAACAACAACTAACAAGACTGATCACTCATGCAAATTGCATTCAGCACAGCCATCTGAAATTAATGTCCCCACATCAAAGGAAATAGAGTATGAAAAGTGAAAATGATGGCAAGGTAATTTTCTGGGCATGAATGCACATTAAGGCGAAGCTGCGACACTATACCACAATAACACACAATATCATCTATTGAACATAATTAAGCCATCACCAAAACACAGTTAGGAAAAAAAGGTTAGATAAGAGCCTGCAAATGGTGCTATGCTAAGACACACATATAGCCATAAATTGCTTTTCCAATTTAACAAAGTGTAATAATCAGTCAGTGGGAGAAGGTTGCTGCCAGAGATGGACTGTGTTAACTTAACTTCACCTCACACACGTAAACTCACCTGCACTAGGACGCAGGTGATAGATAGATGATAATGGTATTGCTTATTTTACTGAAGTAAAAGACCTGAATACTTGCTCCGCCACTGGCCGCTCACTGTACAGCGCTGAACAGGATGTGACTGCTTAGGTTGACAGATGGGCTCTGTCCCTCCATCTTTACTTCTCTTTGATCTTTGCGGTCTGTGACTGTCAGTCTGCCCCCCCTCCAGCTGTTGCAGGCAGGGTGAATGCCAGACGATGCAAGACAGTTGCAGAGATGCCAGCTGCCAGGATGCCCTCAAAACTGGCATCTCACAAACTCCTGAGGGGCTGAGGTGTGGGGGTCTGTACTATACTGTACCATTCTGCATCAAGCAGATCACGCTGAAGGATTTAGTGTCGTCTTTTAAATTGCTTTTGAAATCCCAAATTTATTTTATTAGTTTGTCTGTTGTGGATTTTTCTTTTAAAGAAATGGGCTTTATCAACCTGAACTTGGCTCCATGTTTATGAAAAGTTGACAGTTGACAGCCTTGCATCAGTGTTTGGACAGGAGGAAAACCAACACACAGTGTCATGTTATTTTACACTAGTTGGCTACTTGTCTCTACTTTCCTATGATCAAAACAAGCAGTAAAACAATGGCTTACAAGGTTTCTTAAAAAACAATCACTGCGGGCTCTGGAGTGAACCTCGTTTGTGCGTAAAGTGTCACCAGAAGCCTGTAAGTCCAATGAGGGTTGAGGGGAGTGCAGCAGCCGCCGTAGTCCCGCTGCGGGTCCGGTCCGGACAGCCGAGACAGCGAGGCCCAATGCTGCGCCACCAGAACAGAGCTCTCCATGCGCTCCCCTGCCACTACTAGTCCACTAGTTAAAGCTAGGGTCGGTACTGTTGAGAAACCAGAGTAAGATAGTTGCCAACTCTTTTCCGATGAAAGTACACTGACAGTCCGTCGCTTCGGGACTCCTTCCAAAGCCACTCCCCTACAATTATTATCATAAACGTAAACATATCATAATGAACGTAAACAAGGAACATGGCTATTGTTAATACTCACAGCTGTCAAGCTAGCAGCTTGTGGAAGACTTCGGTGAGGCGCAATGAGTGCACGCAAGTAGGTGGCGAATGAAATGATTAGACGGGCTTATCACAGTCCTGTGACAGCCAGAGATACTGGATTTGTTTTCTTTATTTGCCATTGCATTTGATTTATTAATTGCTGTCGGGTTGTTATGAGAATTTCAACAAATATATCAAAAAATTTCATTGAACAAACATCACAAACCCCTAGCTTTAATCCATCGTGGATGGCATCGCTCTCTCTCGGACCTATACAATTTTTTAAAATAATCAAATAGTTAAAGGGACTGTTTGTAACTTTTTAAGCGTATAAATGTACCGGGTCGGGACACATGCGCGTTCACATATGCGCGCTCGCGTGTGGCCGGAGCCTCGTCTCCTCTGCCTGCTCGCCTTCACTCAGACAGCGCGCGCGTTTTTGCGTTCTCGCGTACTCGCTCCACCTCTATACGTGAACGCGCGCTCACTCCACACTGCAGAAGAGTTAGTTTAGCTCTGAGAATATCTAGTGAATGTACAGTGGACGTTTGTGCAGAAATAACTGCTGCAGCTCCTCCAGACCAACAGAGGTTTCCCGTGTCTTGTGAAGTGACGGAGCTCTGCAGAGAGAAACGTTACCGTCTCGTTACCGACCGGGTGCCGGTGTCTCCCTGTTCACTCCGGCTGCGGGCGGAGGGAGACGAGTTTCTCGCTGCGGAGCCCCGCTGCTGAAGCCTGCGCTGAGGCAGGAGAAGCAAACACAGTATCAGCAGTGATTCATGGAGAGACCTTTGTCTGGTCAGCTAACATTACTGCCAAGCAGCTGAAATATAGAGTGATATTGTGGTTTTAGCTGACGTGTGTCGCCTCACGGTTTTGAGCGATGCTCGCTCATGTCTATGTAGAGCGAGCACAAGCGTGAGCCCGACACTGACTTTCGTTGATTTCACGGCCACAGGTGTCGCTGTAAAGAAGCATTTCTGAAAGTTACCAATAGTCCCTTTAAGTAGCCGAAGCTTTGAATATTCGCTGTTGAGTTCTACCAACGCTCAGAAGCTGTAACTATGTCATAGTGATTTGGTACTGTAGTGAGCCGTTTATCAGTATTGTTGTGTCACAAAGGAAGTCTGTAATCATGCAGCGTAGGGAGAAATCTACCAGTGACATTTCACAGCTCAATCTATTTTTCTCCATCAATTGTCTGTCTTTTGAATTAGCAGTGAATCAAGTCGACTGAAGAGGCTAATTTTAGTGAAAGTAAGCTGATTGCACAGGAAGGCGAGCAGAACTCCGACAGAGCTCTGTGATGTGTGACGGGCCTTTGCTCTCTTTCCTAACGTGGCTTCACTAACTTGCTGACAGACACATTAAAAAGGCATGACAGTCTCAGGCAGCAGGGTCTCACCATCTGAGGCTGGATGATGTAACATACTAATATACACTATTTATAATGTGGGTTCTACAGTACAGGCACGGGGGCTATAGGACAGCGCATTAAACCTGCATCTGATCTGCTTCATTATGAAACACAATCTGTCCTCGTGTTACTTTGCGCGTGACACAAAGTTACTGAAAGCAACATGGAGAGAAAATCACTGTTGGCCACACAGAGAGAGAGAGAGAGAGAGAGAGAGTGGGAGAGAACAAGAAGGCTGGGATATCGCAGCGGAATTGGCTAAGGAGAAAAGAGAAAGTGGTGTTGTGATGGTGAACAGAGGATGAAAATAGAAAAAGCAGACAAACAAACACGGCTCAGTGTGAGAGTCTGGTATTTCAGAGACGCAGGGTTCCTGCCAGTTCTGGTGCGACCGCTGCTCTGGCCTCCCCCTCGTCTCTCCGGGCGTCTGATCCCAGCTCAGACGCTCGCTCTGTGCTGCAATTTGTCTCCGGCGTTGAATAAAAATTCAACACTCGCCTTCACAAGTGTCGGTAAAAGCGAGAAGGCTGGCTGTGTCTTTCATCCGGGCTTGTTTGTTTCCCTATCATTCACTTTCTTTGTTTCGGTTCCCCCCTTTTTTTTTTGTCTCTCTTCATTATCTCTTTTTCTTTCTTTCTTTCTTTCTCTCGTCAACTCTTTTTCTCTCTCTCCTAATCCTCATGCACCTTTGAGACTGTACTCCCCGCCAGGCTTTCAGGCTTCAGGCTGTTTTAATGCACCAATTAGTCTGTTGTCTTGACTCACACAAAGTGAAAAGAGCAGATGGGGGGGGGAAGTAGATTCTTTGGGACAAAACAAATTTATCAGAACCTTTTTATCGAGAGAACAAACAGACGACCGGCTGGACTGAAAGCTAACAAGCAAAAATACAAAAACGGCTAATGGGCCATTTGTGAGTGGGTTACAATGAGTCACCGCCCTCGAGGTTTGGGACCAGATATCGACTCTCACACACACTCATACAGAAACAGAACTTTTGACCCCGGTCTTGGCCAGGTGGAATTGATTTGATTGGCCTTTGGCTCCCAGCAGCCCCCCCCCCACCTGCCGGGGTCAATGGAGCATTGACCTCCGACACAACATGGAGGCTCAGAGAGTTTGGGCTCTATAACAGAAATCCCACGCGGGCTGCTATCTTACAGAATCCTCAGTGAGGTGAGTGCGCTCAAAGCCGTGACCTGGCCCCCCCTGACATCCCAGCGGACACCTTATGCCGTCTTGAATACGGTCATGAATATTCAGCACTCGCTCTCTTCTTCGCTGATGGAGTCTAGAGAGGGAATGTTCCACCGGCTGTTCTTTTCCACTGACTTAAAGAGGCTCCATATGCTTTAAAATGTCACTCTTCAATGGAAGAATCCCTTTGACAAAGCAATGGGACTCATGCAGGAACATTTTCGTATTCTCATCCAAGACCTTTTTTGCTTTTAATGGTGAGGTTTGCTCGTTTCAAGTCGGATTCCACAAACCCTCTTAAAGCGCGAAGTCCATTATTTTATATGATTGTGTAGCTTCACAGTGGCGGTTCATGTTTTAGTGTCAAAATGCCATTTTCCCTTCAAGCCCTTCTAAACACCTTTTGACGTGACGTAGGTTTCTGCATGATGACGCTGCTGCGTACAGTTTATATGCATCGTAGTCAGTGTATTAACGTCATATACAGTAACTTAGGTGGCGGTGGGCGTGCTCCCAGTTTGGAGAAGCAGACCGGAGCACCAGCATGGAAGATAAGCAATGCACTGCTGTGTGGATGCCACGTTAGTACAGATCCGAAACTCACACAATTACACAAACAAATTAACCGATTGAGGCAGCGGTAGACCAGCGACTCCCGTGTTCTGTGAAGTAAAATTACTGTTTTTGTCAATGGAGTCTTGTGGCTTTGAAGAGGGCGATATAGCGATGTCAGTTCCCCATCAGAAAGGGCCGTCTGACGGCGAGGTAAAGTGGTGAAAAAATTCTAAATATAGTGTACACTTAAACAGATATACAATTTTTTACGTAGGCTTTTTTTAGGTGGTCACGGCTCCCTCCCACAGTCGCTTTACTGACAGCCCTTTCCGACGGGGAACTGACATCGCTATATCGCTCTCTTCAAAGCCACCAGACTCCATTCACAAAAAAAGTCATTTTACCTCACAAACACTAACCCTTTCAGTTATTTCCAAACTTACCACAGCTAACTTTGACTCAGCTAGTGCTAGCATTCAAATTGTTCATAACCTTATTGATTAGCTTCGATTAGCTTACTATGGTGGCTGCTTTTTGCTAACGGCTGAGTGGGCGTTTCCATTTGAACAAAACAGAAAAAAAAACAGATGGACCCGCCCTTTAACTGGACAAATGATGAGGTTCGCGTTGGTAAGATTTGATCATTATCATGATTGACGCCCCCTAAAATTGCGATATAAGGCTACCTGTTTTTTCTTTCACAAAAATGGTAGCACAGAGTAAAAAGAAGACTTTCACACTGTGGAGCTTGAAGTCGTGCTATAAGAAATCTGCAGAAAAAAGATAACAAGATTAGCAAAGTCAACATAGCAGCGCTGTACTGTGACTTAAAGAGGGAACGGTTTGACAAGAAGTATGATACTTAAAGGGACTATTTGTAACTTTCAGAAATGCTTGTTAACAGCGACATCTTGGCCGTGAAATCAACGAAAGTCAGCGTCGGGCTCGCGCTAAATATACCAGAACGAGCATCGCTCAAAACAGTGAGGCGACACACGTCAGCTAAAACCACAATATCACTCTATATTTCAGCTGCTTGGCAGTAATGTTAGCTGACCAGACGAAGGTCTCTCCATGAACATGATTTAGATCTGATCCTAGTGTTGGCTTTTCCTGTCTCAGTGCAGGCTGAGACAGCGGGGCTCTGCAGCGTGTCTCCCTGCTCTCTCCGCCCGCAGCCGGAGAGAGCAAGGAGACACCGGCACCCGGTCGGTAACGAGACAATAACGTTTCTCTCTGCAGAGCTCCGTCACTTCACAAGACACGGGAAACCTCTGTTGGTCTGGAGGAGCTGCAGCATTTATTTCTGCACAAACGTCCACTCTACATTCACTAGATATTCTCAGAGCTAAACTAACTCTTCTGCAGTGTGGAGTGAGCGCGCGTTCACGTCTAGAGGTGGAGCGAGCTGAGCGAGAACGCGCGCGCTGTCTGAGTGAAGGCGAGCAGGCAGAGGAGGAGAGGACGCCGGCCACACGCGAACGCGCATATGCGAGCGCGCATGTGTCCCGACCCGGTACATTTATACGCTTAAAAAGTTAGAAACAGTCCCTTTAAGACAGCGGCGGCACTTCAAAACAACACAGTAGGGAACAATGCGATGCTAACTCTGCAATAACTTTAAAACACCTTGCAGTACAGACTTCCACTTTATACATTACAACTGTCTTCTATCATTCTTTCAGAATATAGTCACGGTATCGTGCATTAACATTGAAATGACATTTAGAAACGTAATTCTCCGTCAACATACCTGTCTCTTTCAGTTCCAAACACAGACTGGAAGAGACATTCTCATGCGCATGTACCACAGTTCAACAGGGGGGTTCAACAATGAAAATACCAACATACTTACATGAAAATAAAGGATAGATTATATATTACCCCTTTTGTTTGTGTTGAAAACAATCTCACGACATTGTTAAGATTAATCTAGCATAATCATTTTTGAGACGATACCATTTCACACACAGTGTAGGGGGAGTTAAAGTTAGCTGGAATACCAAAACACACCATTACATTCACCCCTCCTTAATTACAGCAAACTTTAAGACTAGGTGAGAACTCTTTCCTTTATAGGGATGACCTTGATCACAGTCGTCCAATAGGACGGCAAAACATTTTGCCAGGTAGAAATATGCCCATATACATATAACCTAGAACCCTCTGATAAAGCACTTCTCAACCCTACACACTGATTTCTCATCTGGTTTCTCTGGGACCTTAAAGCTAGGCTGAATGACCCTCACAATGTTTTACACCTCTACAAAAGTCGAGAGGGCTCTAAGCAAGGCAGCCAGAGGCTCTTTACTTCCAGGCTCTCCTATAACCATGCTCATTGACTCAAGTGGTCTTCTGACAGGTTTTACTACTCTTCCTGTTCTGGTTGTTGTTGTACCCTCACTAGGTCTGCAGATAGTCTCTGACACACATTTTGGAGTATTGCATTTAGAGCAGCTGACCGAATCAGTAACACTACTGATTCCACTTAGAGTTGTCACTGACATGGAATAGTCACTCCTACTGCTCCCAAGCTCATGCAATGTCTCCTGCTTGCTCATACCATCCTCTGTATCACCTTCAGACTCACTTCCGTCGTTCCCTGAGACATCACTCTCTCTCATAATACTGCGATGACTGAGGCTGCCCTCATCTGAAGAGGCCATATCCTCCTCTTGAATTGGTGCAGTCCGGTGCTCTTCCTCATCAAGCCTAGCTGCAACAGTAGCCCCTGCAGGGTGTTCTTCAACAGTTTGTGGGGTCACACCGATACTTAACATTTCAGGACATTGGCCATTCAGTATCCAGGCAGCCGTCCTACTGTCTCCTGGCTCCCCTTCTGTGCCAAATAAAGGTTCATTATCCAAAGTTTCCACTTCATCAGCCACCTCCTCTGAGACTACGGAGAAGATTGTAGACACCCCCTCTGGTTCCACCACCGGCAGGAAGTTGACTGGCAAAATGAAGTTCCGATGAACGACTTTACTTCTCCCAGTGGTAGGATCTTCAACTCTGTAGATGTGCACAGAGGAATCTTTCCATGTAATGACATGCACCACTGAGTCCCACAGATCAGCCAATTTACCCTTTCCTCTGTTTTTCCTGTTCGCCAACAGAACATTATCACCAACTTCTAGAGGGATGCCCTTGACCCTCTTATCATACTCTCTTGCTTGCTTCCTCTGTGCTACTGTCGTGTTGCTCTGGGCGATCTTCACAGCTTCTCTCAAGTCCCTCTGGAAAGAGTCAATATAGGTGTCATGAGCCACCACATCCTCATCCCTCAGCGTGCTGCCAAACATGATGTCCACAGGCAACCTAGGCACCCTTCCAAACATTAAATAGAACGGTGCAAATCCTGTTGTCTCAAGTGTGGTGCAGTTGTATGAGAATGTAAGCATCTGTATCATCTGTGGCCATCTTTCTTTTGCTCTTGCTGGAAGGGAGCGGATCATGTTACCAAGTGTACGGTTGAACCTTTCTGTCTGCCCATTACCCATGGGGTGATAAGGGGTGGTACGGGACATTTTGATTCCCGACACTTGTAACAGTTCTGCAATCAATTGGCTCTCAAAATTAGCTCCCTTGTCGGAGTGGATACGGAGTGGAAAGCCATAGGTACAGAAGAACTGATTCCACAACTTCTGCGCCACCACCTTGGCTGTCTGGTACGGACAAGGGAACGCAAGGGCCAACTTGGTGAAGTGGTCTGTTACAACAAGTACGTCGACATTCTCTCCATTCTTCCCTTCAGCTGACCAAAAATCTACGCAAACCAGCTCGTGTGGTGCACTTGTCTTGATTGATTCTAATGGTGCTCTAGCCTCAGGCTCAAGCGTCTTGCTAACCACACAACGTTTGCAGTGAGAGACATACTTCTTAACTTCTCCATCCATTCCTGACCAAAAGAACCTTTGGCGCACTAGATGAAGCGTCCTGCTTTGGCCTTGATGACCTGCATCGTCATGGGTTCCTTTGAGAGCGACAGCCTTGAGTGAAGCAGGCAGCACCAGGTGATACCTTTTCTTGCCAGCTCTGTCCTTGGATCTGCGGTAGAGAATGTCGTTCGTCATCTCAAGTTTTTCCCAATGTTTCAGTATCCTCAAAACTTGGGCAGTCTCATGATCTCTCTCCATACGCGAGGGTCTCCTCCTCCTCTCAACAAAGAATCTCACACGAGCTATAGCACAGTCTTCCTTGTGACTCCTTTTGATTTCTTCTGCAGAGAAGGTAGGGAGAGCAGGCACACCCCCTTGCAACAGACTGCCAGAACACTGGGCAAACTCGACATTGTGTACTGGCCGGCCACTTTCCCACTCCGAACAGGATTCGAAGAGTGCCTTAACTCCCTCTCTGGACATTCCAATCTGGCCTCCATCTTGATTTTGTGACAGGCTACTGTCATTGGTCTGGACATTGACTGACAACCGAAATGCCTCTTGTATACACTCTGGGGTTACACACTGTGCTCCATTCTCTAGGGCTTCACTAGCCTCCAACACTTTGGCTAATGGGCGTTGACTCAGAAGGTCAGCAGGTATGTTTTGTGTTCCAGGTATGTACTTCAAGTCAAAGTCAAAGGGTGCAACCTTTGACACCCATCGTTGTTCACAGGCGTCTAACTTAGGCTTGGTCACGATATATGTTAAAGGGTTGTTATCAGTTAGGACTGTGAACCGGTTCCCCTTTAACCAATGCGCAAATTTTTCACATACGGCCCACTTGAGAGCAAAGAACTCTAATCTATGAGCCGGGTAGCGAGACTGTGACTTTGACAGGGTCTTATTTGCAAAGGCTACATGTCTGGGTTTCTTTTCCCCTTCAGGTATTTGACCTATGCCCCTCCCCCAACCCATCCATTGAAGCATCGACAAAAAGGACAAATGGTTTCTCGAAGTCTGGGTGGGCCAGAATAGCAGTCTGAGTGACTGCACTCTTGATTTTCTCAACTGCCAGCTCACAGTCAGTAGTCCAATCCTCAGGCTTTAGACGTCTTAGCATAATCATTCAATATTAAATAAAATTGTAAGAGTACTAGAAATCCGTACCCCCCTCTCATCATTGGCAGATGGAATATCCCCTTTTTGAGACGATACCATTTCACACACAGTGTAGGGGAGAGTTAAAGTTAGCTGGAATACCAAAACACACCATTACACAGATACCTCCCTGTTTTCCCCTTTAAACCACTCCCAGTACACTCAGGAGGGAGCCCATTCATCGTATATTTGTTTCATGCGTCAGTATAAACTGCTCTGTTTCAACAAATCTTTATTTGCAAATAGCACAGAAGTAACACCTCCCAGCGACAACTTGCACCATATTTCAGTTAAAGCTTCAGTAGGCAGAATGTTTTTGGCATCATTGGAGAAGAATTTCCATAATAACCTTTCAGCATATTGTAATTCAAGTGTTCTGAGAGAAAACTAGACTTGTACACCTCCTCATGGCTCTGTTTTCAGGCTATAAAAAAATCTAGCCCTTGACGGGAGACTTTGGTCAATCACAGGTAATTTCAGAGACAGAGTGTTCCTATTTGATCAGCGCCTAGTTTGACCGTTTGATCGGAGTTTGTGAGTGATTAACTCGTGGCTCTCATAGACGGCTGACTCCAGATCAGCTCTGATTAGTTGTTTTTCTCCGGTCTGTGAAATCCTGCAGATGCCATTAGGAGCAGCGGAGGACACAGAGGCACATGGTTTTTTTCAGATTACCTGTCTCATGCACTACGGTCAGGATATAGTGACCGTTTTATAAAAATAACTTCTTTTAATCATATTTGCTCCATTTCTACCCACTGCTGCATTAATTGTAAATCATTATTGAGGAGGAGTAAAGTTGGATTATGTATTATGGCTTTAGATAAAACTTTTATTACATTGCCCCAAACGTCTAGAACAGGGGGACACTTCCACATCTTGTGTTTATAATGAATTATGTTGGCACGTAGTTTGGACTTGTACCTGTCAATAGTCCATTTAGTGCGTTGAATAAACTTTATACTTCTTATTCTGTTTACATACCTTGGGACACGATGTTCCGATCAATATAACGATTGTACATTAACCAAGAGATGATAAAAAAAAAAACTCAGTAGCTCTAATAGAGGACGTCTTAATGTCTCAGGTCACATTAAACACAGAAACATTGTCTCTGACTGTTGAACGTGTGCCTATCGTCATGGAAAACCTGTTTCTGCAGTCCCCCAGTACAACCACTATACTGGGCATTGTTGCGATCCTACTGGTCTTTTATGTATTTTTCTCCAACTTTGATCGTCAAAGAAAGGAGCCTCCGGGACCCTGGCCACTGCCTGTGTTTGGCAATTTGCTGCAGCTGGATCTTAAGTCACCCCACAGTACACTGTATGAGGTGAGTAAATGATATGTTAATGATATGTAAATACACTACCGTTCGAAAGTGTGGAATCACCTGTTATTTTGATATTTTTGATGCTATTTTAACATAGATAAAAACAGTATAATTCAGACACCAAATGTATTATTTACATTTGAAATAGTTTTTGCCCCAAAATAATAATTCAATGATTTAAACTGCCATTTAGTCTATGTCCTCACAGTGTTGCACGACAGTATGTACGTATACTGCTTTGATTTTTTATTTGTTTTCCGGTCCAGAAAAGCATAAGTGACCCTCGATCATTATTGAACCACATCTTTGTCTCTTTCTTCCCCTTCAATTGTCAGTCTGGTTGAACCATTGTACAATGTTTTATTCTCCACGTACAAAACATGACATTGCAAACCTTTCATGCAAAATAACATATATTTGTAAAGATGACTTTCTACAACCTAAAAGCATACAAGACCATTCAGTAGTCCTCTCAGCCATCTGACTGTACCGGATCAAGCTTTTGTGGCAGGCGATCACAAACTTTTTAACGGTAGTGTATATAGTATAAGAAATTGGATTTGATATAATCACATCTTTAGGAGAGCAGGATTCTCTGGATAACTTTACTGTAGGATACAAGATATTCTGGTCACTAGTTTACTGCAGCTTTGTTCATCTGTGTTTGGAATTAGAGTAAAGTTGTGATGATCTCAATACTACTAAGGCAGTAAAACTTAAAATCATGTCATAATATCCTGTCTTTTTTTCATAGTTGTAGGCTAATGATCACAACGTTGTCTGCTTTTTGTTTCATAGTTTTCCAAGAAATATGGATCAGTGTTTACAGTATATTACGGACCCCAGAAAGTGGTAATCCTGGCAGGATACGAGACAGTGAAGCAGGCGCTGGTCAACTATGCTGTGGAGTTTGGAGACAGACATCTCTTCCCAATTACCAATGACTTAAGTGGTTCACAAAGTAAGTATGGAGCAGCAGGTTTTAGTGATAATGATGAGTATAAGTTTATCAGATTACACATGGTCATTTGATTCAATGACGATGTTAATATAACACAGCTAACCGTCTACAGCCATAATAGCTGCTGTGTGAGGTCTTTACTTAGGCTCAGTTGTACTTTGAGCTAAATGCTAACATCATTATGTTACCATGCTCACAATGACAATGCTAGCTAACAAGCTGATGTTAAGCAGGTTTAATGTTTAGCATGTTGGCATGCTAACACTTGGTAAATAATAACCCAGCTCTGTGGCTTGAGAAAAGTGGAGCAACATCCTCACCTCGCCAAGCAACACACTTCAACCTAACCAAAAAATGGCAAACCTAGAACAAGCAGTTATCAAAGTTAATAAGCAATTTTTCCATGGTTGCACAATAAATGGCAACATACAATAATGTAAATAAAGAGCCAAATAATGAAATCAATATAATGCTAGTCTGTGATGAAAAAAGAAATATGCTAGCTACATTCGTGAACATTATTAAATATTAATAACAAAAATATTTAAACTGGAATGTGTCTATAACTTTCATTTTGCCATACTAAAAGCAATAGCTCACTTAAGACCGTGATATGTTGTGATGATCTTCATGTTATAGTATGTGCTGTCATGTATGGTTGACGTTCTTTTGATATTCTTTTATGCCCTTTGTGCAAAGCAAATTCCCTTATAGGGGCAATAGCAAAAGGTTTAATTCATTCATCATTACATTTTTGCACTGTGCAGTACTCTTGCTCACTTTTTTTTTGAAAATATTGGAATCACATTTGGCACAAATTGATATAACATGTGTACTTCATTTCACTTTAGGTAAAGGAATCTTATTTGCCAATGGGGAATCATGGAAAGAAATGAGGCGTTTTGCTCTGACCAACCTGAGAGACTTTGGGATGGGTAAAAAAGCAGCAGAGGACAAAATCATTGAGGAGACTCAGTATCTGATCAAAGTGTTTGAAGAACATGGAGGTAACTCTTCTCCTGTATTGTATTATATCTTTAAAGGAATTCTATATTCTTTGTTGTTTAACTCATTCAAATTTTTGTTTGTTTCAGGTAAACCCTTCAGTGCTGCCCGGTCAATAAACTATGCAGTTTCCAACATCATCGGTTCAATTGTCTATGGCAGCAGATTTGAATACAGTGATCCAGAGTTTACTCGTATGGTAGAGCGAGCCAATGAAAACCTTCGACTTTCAGGCTCTCCTTCAATACAAGTACCACTTTGTCTTTCATTAAATAAACCATAACATGTACGTTTTGTGGGGTGTAATGAGAATTACAGACTCATGGAGCCATTAGCATGGATAAAGACTGTTATTTCATATTATACAGGTAATAATAGGTTGAACGTGTGTTATTCCCTATTTATTTACAACAGTTGTACAACATGTTCCCTTGGATGTTCAAATGGGTGACCAACCGGATGCGTATCAGGAAGAATGTTGCTGACAATAGAAAACAAATAAAGCAGCTGATCGGACGTTTACAAGAAACTTTGAATGCTCAGATGTGCAGAGGATTTGTGGACTCCTTTCTGGTCCAGAAACAGAAGTTAGAGGTATTGAAATCTAGTGTAATATCATAAAACAAGGTTTAAATCTATAATGATTAATTCCTGGAATTTTTTTATGACTTAATTGATGCTTAACATGAGTTCATTAAACACCATTCCATTTTTATTAAAACAATCAATAGCTGGAAGATGAAAAATGGTTAGAGCTCCTTTTAAATGAAATATGAACCCATTTAACCTTTCACCTGTTGATAAGGATTTAGGGATTACGGACTCATGCTACAACATGGAGAACCTCGTGTCATCTGTTGGAAACATATTTTCGGCTGGTACTGACACAACAGGAACGACTCTGAGATGGGCTTTGTTGATCATGGCCAAATATCCTCAACTACAAGGTAGGTTGAAAAATTGAAATATTTGTTCTGTTGCTTTGGAAGTGTTCTGTATTACCTAGAACAGGGGTGTCAAACTCAATTTCATCCCGGGCCACATCAGCATTATGGTTGCCCTCAAAGGGTCGGTTGTAACTGTCAGACTATATAAATATATCTATCTTGGGGTGGGCAGAAAACATCTTAAAAAAGGTTAGACTGATTTTGTAAAAAACAACATAGTTTCTTGTTAACATACAGTAAGAGTTGGGGGCTTTTATTTTGAAAAACTAGGTGAATCCCTAGTTCCCTGTTGTCATACAATGAGAGTTGGGGGCTTTTATTTTGTAAAACAAGTCTCATCGTGAGCTTCCTGTTAAGATACAGTTACTCTATGTGGCTTTTATTATGAAGGGTTGTGTGTGCGTGCGTGTGTGTGGGTGTGGGTGGGGGGGCAGTCAGACAGAAACAGACAGACAGGAGTCCTGTATTCTGAGAGCAGAGAGTCCTGATTGGAGCATAAGGTTTAAGGAGATCAGGAAGGAAGGAAAGGGCGTCTCCATTTACAGTTTAAAGTCAAAACCAATGAAGGGAAGCTAAAACTGGTGTAATATGCCTTTTTCACAGCAGCCATTTTGACATGTCATTGCAGAGTAATCACAGCTATAATTAATAACATTAATTATGGCCCTGATCTATTGAAGCCCTGCTGTAGCATCATTGTAACCTCATTGAAATGGCTGTGACACAGTAAATAGTTTGTTTGTGTGTGACAAATTGAATATGGGCCCCTATAGGAGCGTAGCCTGGAGTTGCTGTCACTTCCAAGCATTTATTGCCAAATGTGTAAGTCCGACTAATTCCATTGCTAAATTATAATTACATTATAAAATCTGAAACGGTCTGAAAATTTCACGAAACGTAAACTGCAATTTCATGAAAACCGTGCAAGCTATCACATTGCCCATTTAGCCAAACTATTTACTGTGTCACAGCCATTTCATTGTTCTCCCAGATGGTCCGACATTTACACTAAAGGCATTGAGATGAATCTGATCTTGCTTGCGCAAAATGCTGTGACAGCAATGGCGATGTCTTGTGGAATGTGTTCATTAATATGACCTGTTTCTGTGAGAGTTTGGTGAGATGCAATCATGTTAGTCTTTCTACACATTTGGCAAAAAAAACATGCTTTACTTCTGCTTTGCCTTTTAGTGTCCTCTCTTATTTCCTAATTTCCAGACCAGGTCCAGGAGGAGCTGAGCAGGGTGGTTGGAAGCCGTCAGGTCAAGGTAGAGGACAGGATGAACCTGCCCTACACTGACGCTGTCATCCATGAGACACAGAGAATGGCGAATATCCTTCCCATCTCTATTCCTCACATCACCAGCACAGATGTGACCTTCCAGGGCTATTTTATTGAAAAGGTAAAAATCGGACTAAATTAAAACAAGTCTTCCAGTTCAGGCAAATTATAAAACAGGATACAACTGCATACATGATTCTAGAAAGCTGTTTAAAACATTGTAAGTATTAATAAACTGTCTTTCTCAAGGGGACCCCTGTGATTCCTTTTTTGACATCTGTTCTGTGGGATGAAAGTGAGTGGGAGAGTGCACGCACCTTTAATCCTGCCCATTTCTTGGACACGAATGGGAAGTTTGTCAAGAGAGATGCCTTCATACCTTTCTCTGCAGGTTAGCGAGCTCAGGTAACACTTCTTATCAATACCAATTGAAGTTTTTCAGATTACCCGAAGTTTGTTCTCTGACAGGTCGTAGGGCGTGTCCAGGAGAAAGTCTGGCTAGAATGGAGCTCTTCCTCTTCTTCACCTTCCTCCTCCAGCGCTTTCGTTTCACTCCTCCACCTGGAGTCACAGAGGATGAACTGGATCTGACCCCAGCTGTGGGCTTCACCCTCAACCCGTCACCTCATGAGCTGTGTGCTGTCAGTCGAGAGGAATTTTGAAATTAGTAACATTCAAGTCAAACACTTTTGCACAGTGGAAAGCTTTTGAGAATGCTAAACCATTGAAAAAGTAACACTACTGTGTTACTGTGTTAACACATTTTATCTTCAAATGAAGTGCTTTGTTAGGGTATCAGCAAGGAATATCTGTATCTGCAGTTTACTGTGTGGGGCCATTTCAATTCAAAGAGAAAAATCTTAATAAGAAAATGGGATTAAATTTCTTTAACCTGTTGCCAATGTTTTCGTTCATCATATATATATATATGTGTTATGGGTCCCAGAATGTGGTACCACAGCAACAAAGTACGAATCTGTAAAATACAGATAAAGTGCAGCAGCAATGAAGACACGGAAGCGCTCAGTTCGTCATCCAGATTGCATCTATATTCAAATTCACAATAACATATTCCAAACATCCTATTTCTCTTAGTGTCAGTCTCTGTTTCAGTCAATAATAACTTTGGTTTAAGGTAAGTGCAATAAACATCCATGAATCCAATTAGTCCATTAATATCACACATAACAACTTCACATTTCAGGTGTACTGCTTCCAGTTTTCATACATAAAGCAACATTCTAGTACACACTATCACTTTTATATAAGTGCAACATGGCTACTATAATGATATAGTGCAAATAACAGTCATCTTAAACTGTACTTTTCATAAGCAATATCTAATCTGCTACAATTCTGGACATTCCCACTCAATTTAAACATCACTATCACACAAGAGAAATATAAAACACTTTCAATGTGAACCCATTAGGCTGTAACCAAATATCACAATATACTTCACCTTTAAACTACAATGTATACATCTTCCAGAAACAGGTGCAGCTCTGCAACATGTAACTTGCTTTTATATAAAACACTTCATAAACTACCTGTTTTCTGTAAACTAATACATGTGTGCAATAATGTGTGGGAGTTCAAATAACACTCTGTGTAAAGTAAACACACTAGCGACCTGTCTGCAAGACCATGCTCAGGGCAAAGTAAATCCAAAACATCCGCGATGCGGTGTGTGTACCTGCCGTCTGAGACAGTGGCGATATTTCCACGTTTTTTAAAGTTCACAGAAATGCTCAAAACAATATCACAACTTCTTTCTAACACTTGTCCACAAAACATAAAGCTTTAAAGGGACTATTTGTAATTTTCAGAAATGCTTGTTAACAGCGACACCTGTGGCCGTGAAGTCGACGAAAGTCAGCGTCGGGCTCGCTCACTGTTTTGAGCGATGAACGAGCATCGCTCAAAACAGTGAGGCGACACACGTCAGCTAAAACCACAATATCACTCTATATTTCACCTGCTTGGCAGTAATGTTAGCTGAC
>CAKALU010061286.1:0-23388 GCA_916700995.1 Hozukius guyotensis
GTCCAGTGGGAGCCTTTGCCCGTGACGGAAGAAAAACAGAAAGATGGGCCTGTTTCCAGTGCAGGTGAGGGCAGTTTTTGTCCTGATTTTTTTTGTATTATAAAGCTTGAGATATGTTTGCTACATTAATCAATCCAAGTACTCAAATATCAAATGCTTAATTACCCAAATTACTCCTCATCTATGTTTATTTTAGTGTCTGCTGCAGACCAGAGCAGTTCTTACAATGGAGACTTGAAGTCAGAGGTGGTCACTCCATTAATCCGTGAAAATGAGGAGACTGAAAAAGCAGTACAAGCCGACCTGCCACCTACTGTAAGTTCAGAGAGCAGCACAGAGTCAACTGATCCCACAAAGTCAACTGATCCCACAGAGTCAACTGATCCCCAACTTAATACCCAGCCAGAGGAGACCACGATGACAAGCGACCCACCTACCACCAGTGCTGAGCATGAACCTCCCTCCTCTCCAATGATGGACTTGGAAACTGACATCCCGTCTGGTGAGAACATCATATAAATATGTCTAATGAAGCCCTGAGAGGCAAGTGGGGGAAAAAAATTTGGTGATCCATTTTCTAAGTCTCATTTAAATAGGTTTCTCACCTGTGTTTATGACTTAAAAACAGGTGAAAAAAAGGTTTTGACAGAATAATCCTTCTAATTTCAGATGTAAAACAGGTGGGAAAAATCTGCCGGAATAATTTTACAAAGTTACTTTTTTGTTGTTGTGGGTGGGGGGAAAGAGTTTTGGTAGGTGAAACATGTTTTGTTGTTGTAATACTCATTTCGGCCACAAGAGGCGGAAGTGCACCACTACCCCATGTTCTAAATGGGACTAAAAGCATTCATGTTTTCTTCCAGCCAGGTCAGTTTTAATTTACATAACTTATAGATCAGACTTAGAAAATGGATCAGCAGAATTTTTTTTCTCACTTGCCTCTTCAGTAAAAACTAAAATGAATCTGCTGGGGAAAAAAACCTGGATGAGATATAGTCGCTACATCTTTTGTGTGTGTTTTTACAGAATCGTTGGATCAGAAGCCATCTGCTCCACGACGAGGAGTGAAGAGATCCAGAGAAGTTTTCTCCAGCCGGAAACGGGTATGATTTCCCTGATAGATCAGCAGTCTTTCATTCATTCATTCATTCATTTTATCAGCTTCTGACTTAAAACCTACTGACTTTAGTTTGTAGGCAGACACGTTTTCTTCAGGCTGCTCTGTGATTCTCTAGCTGTGGGAAACCTTTTTTAACAAAGAGTCCCTACCCTGTCCTTGGATGTTATGACATTCTTGACTATTTCATGTATTTATAGAACCAAAAGGTTTTCAAATACGCCCAACTTTACCTTAAAAGTGCATTTTCTGCTCACAGTCAACCTTTCAGTCATGTCAACCATTTCCCACACTACCCGGTATTCATTGCATTTCCATCCATCCAGAGTCGAAGGCGAACTGTTTCGTTGAACCGCAGAGCGGTGGTGACTCCAGTCGCCTCCAAACTGAACCACCTGTATGGGGTTAAAGCATGGAAGAGTTGGGTCCAACAACAAAACAAACACCCGGGAGAATGTGAGCCTCAGTTCTCTTTATAGTCCAGTTTTATTTTAGGATATCTCTTCTTCTATTGTAACCTATTTTTTTTTATGTTTTATGGTCTCTTCCCCTGTAGCCAATATAGTGGATATTAAAGAAGACGTCCTTCAGTGTGACTCTGCTGAGCTGAGCTTTGCTCTGTCTCGCTTCATCAGAGAAGTGAGACGGCCCAATGGAGAGACCTACAGCCCAGACAGCATCTTCTACCTCTGTCTGGGGATACAACAGGTACACACATATATTTTGTCACTGGTTTCCATCTTGATTCTTGTAGTGTGTTTCTTATTGATTCCTTATTTTCTATCTCCCCCTCTTTGGACAGTATCTGTTCATGAAGGGCCGCATAGAGAACATCTTTACTGACGAGCTGTACAGCCAGTTTGCTACCAAGATCAGTGGGATGCTGCGACTCTGGAAACCCAGACTACAACCTAGTGGTACGATCACTGACATAAAGTCAGAATCCTTAAGATTTTCATGAAATCACACCCCATTTTGATACTGTTTATGGTTGGCTTTTTTTTCTGCAATATCCATCCAGTGTATTTTCATTAAATAATTACCTCTCTAGAAGAATAACAAATACTTTATTACTTTTTGCGTACAAAAGGCAAAAAAAAAAAATGAAATTTTAATTGGTTGTGGCGGAGTACGCCATTCCCGTGATGGATTCAGTTTACCTACAACTTTAAAAATGCAATAATCAATATTTTTATAACAATGGGTCAAACTACAACATGGATGTGTAATTAGGCAATACTTTGCAATCAGGTTCCCCATATGAACTTTATAAGTTGATCACATTTCAATGTTGTGTTTACAGCTTGTTCCGCTGCCCCCAAGTGGCCAAAGAAATCTATTAATGCTCCTTTAATATAACAGGTTGTCTCAAACCTTACTAAGGTTATCCTTTAAAAAAATAATTGAAACCCTTTTTATGCCATGTTGACCCCATAAACCTGATTGTAATAATACAAAAACAGTATTCATTAACATCAAATCCAGTTCTCTTAATACATCTATCATTCATTCATTCAGTCACAGCCAGGTTGAAGCCTATCACAGCATGCAGTGGGGCGAAAGGTATGTAAGCACCCTGAACAGGTTGCCAGTTAACACTAGACTGTATATAAAGTGGACGTAGTCACCATGACATCACCCATTGGTTTGTGGACTGCCGTTTTGAAGCCTTGATTTTGGCATTTTGGCCGTCGCCATCTTGGTTTTTTGCAACCAGGAGTGACACAAGAGGGTGGAGCTAAGTACAACAGCTGAATAAGACATTTTTAGGCGACCAAAATGTTGCAATTAACTGAAAACTCATAGTGAAAGGGTTAAAGTTCTAAGACAAAAATACGGACAACTCCAAGACCGGACAATGCCGTGGTAGCGACCTGTCAATCACAAGGTAGCCACGCCCTAAAGCATACCCTGCGTTATGGTCTATATGACTCTAAATGGGACCATAATTTACTAAATGAACATCATGCTGTATTGAAGAAGACTTGAAACTAACGATTGAGATCATAAACTCATGTTTACAATGTTTACTGAGGTAATAAATCAAGTGAGAAGTAGGCTCATTTTCTCATAGACTTCTATACAATCAGACTTCTTTTTGCAACCAGAGGAGTCGCCCCCTGCTGGCTATTAGAAAGAATGCATTTTGTTTTTAGACACTTCCACATTGGCTTCACTTTTAAGACCTGGAGGTTGCCCACTGGTTAACGCCCGCTATGGGCACTTTTAGTCTCCACTTCACTCAGCTCTTTCCCTGCTTCGTCTCTCCCCCCTCTAGGTGGTGCTGTTTCCTCCCGTGTGGTGGAGTCTTACCTGTGGGAGTGTAAGCAGCTGGGCGCCTACTCCCCCATAGTGTTGCTCAACACGGTGCTCTTCTTCTGCGCCAAAAACTTCGGCTTCACCACGCTGGCGCAGCACCAAAGCCTCTCCTTCACCAACTTCACTCGACAATCCAAACCCTGCAACCGAGCCGGCAAAGTCCACTACCTCCGGTACCAGGGAAGCAGCACTGCCATGCCACACTCAGGTGGGTGTTATAAAATAATACATGTATGTCTTTTTAAATTAAAGTAGTAATGATAGTAGTTTGTCTATGCAGCTGTGCCTTTGAGCAAACTGACAATGTTTAGTACAAAATATCAGATAACTGACAGGTAACCAAAAAGCATAATGTGTTTGGAAATTTCTGTTTTTAGAGCGATTCAGAAAAAGACAGGGAGAGGAAGAGGTAGACCTGGAGATGCTTGAAAATGTCGCCAACCCTCTACACTGTCCTGTCAGACTGTATGAGTTCTACCTCTCTAGATGGTGAGACACACACACACACACACACACACACACACCTATAGGCAAACTAACAAATGAAGGCGACAGCACTGGTATGAAAACTGAACAATTGCTTCACCTTCTCTGTCCTCTTGCTCTCTAACAGCCCTGAGTCGGTGAAGAAGAGAACCGACGTGTTTTTCCTGCAGCCTGAACAGAATGTGCACACTCACAGGTCAGAGTCAGTCCTCCAACATTAAAGAAACTCAGTGACTTCGTTTACATGCACAAAATATTTTACAGTTTTTGCCTTATTCCGAAAAAGACTATATTCCTACTAAGCTGTTTACATGGCTAATGAAAATGAATATTCCACTAATATTCCTGTTTAGCCGTGCATACTCCGATTTACGTAACCGATGACGGACTTGTTCAACCGTGCGAACACATTCCTCCCTCTTTCATTCCTTCAACCACCTTCTTGAAAAGGTCGGCGTTGTGATATTTGTGCATATCCAAAAACCTGTTATCTGAGTCTTTCATAACGTTTAAAAGTAGGCGTGTTTCTCCTTCCGACCAGAAATGTGGGCTTTTTTTTAGGTCATGCATCTCTGCAAACTGTCGGCTAGTTGGTTTGTGTACAACACGCAGAGCTGGCCGTAAACAGGCAAGAGGCCGCATGTCGCAAACTGTAAATATACAGTAAGTGTGCATGTAAACGTAGTCACTGATGAATGTGTCACTTATTATCAGGGCTTCTTATCGCGAAAAGTTCGCTGCCCTCTTGGTGTGAACACACCGTAATACTGTGAGAAGAAATATTTTTTTAATTACATTTTTTAAAATTTCCATTTCTGACCTCAACAGTCCCCACTGGTACACCTCTCAACCGTTAGAGGGCGCCACTCTACAGAGCATGCTCACGCGTATCCTGGCCGTCAGAGAGGTCCACCAGCACAAGGAACGAGCCCAACATCAGTCCTCAGCCACCGCTGATAATGACAGTTTACAGTGATATGGAGCTCTGCCTATTCACACCCTGCTAATGATCTCTGCAACAGAAACCTTCTCCGATGGCGAACAGTTGACAGTGAAATGCAGCTGTACGTACGCCCATCAGCCATTCAGACGGAGGCTGACACCGGGAGACAGAACAAAGACAGAATGAAAGGACACACTGTCGCAAAGAGTTGACACATTTAAAGAACATTCACAGTGTGGGATCATTGTATTTAGTTACCTCAGTGGCCATCCCCTCCCCCACATAAATGCACAACGGGTTTACAAACATCCAATACGCTAAAACATGGAAAAGGGAGTGTTAGGGGTCAGGGGACAGTCTTCTTTTTCTCATCGTGTCACACCAGAGTGATATTTATGCCCATCATTTATCACATATGGCAGGTTTATTTACCATCAGTAATGGTCCATGCCAAGCCTGTCAGGTGAACTTTTTTATTTCAGAGACAGACTTCTGCATTACTAGACTGGCGTGAGCAGCAAACTGCATGTGAGAAGAGTCGGTGCTGATGTAGATGACGACGAGAGTTTCCATCCATCAGGCACGGTCAGATCTGGTTTAAAATGTGCTGTTTTATCATTGTTGCCCTTCTTTGCATCAGCTCGGTATTTAAGGATTGCTTTTAAATTTCTCCAAAAATCTAAAACGATGACGTTTTTCAGCAGGTTTTGCAATTTTAAAAGTGTGGCGTATTCATGCATAGCTGCACAAAAACTTGGTTAAAAACAAAATCAGTTCAAGTGAAGCACTTCCCACAGACATCCAGTGTAGTTTTGTTAAAGGAAACATGAACTGCCTCATAATCATCACATTGGAGGTGGATGACATTGGCTGGTTGACACTGGCCAATATCTGATTTAATATGTTGTTAAACCAGTATACTGTACAGTATATCAGTGTAACCCTTCTTGTAATAACAGAGGAGACTCACAGTGCCTCTCATCTTTTGTTGTTTTATTATTATCTAGTAATCTGATATTATGTTGTTCCCCTTTTATATTCTTCATCTTGGGTGGCCTTATTTCCCTCCCAACAACTTTTCCTCATATAGCTCCTAGAGGTAAAGTAAAGCTCATTACCTACACCCAGTTTATGTATGCCTGTATCTATGTCCTCTTTCTAACTGTGCCAATATCTGCTCTCCTCTTTTTTTTTTCTCTTCCACTTGTTCCCTAATTTTTAAAAATGGAATTTGGGAGGACACAATACTTTCCCAATCCCTAACCTTTGAGGTTTCCTGTATTATAATTAATGGTGTGTATGGTATAGTGCGATTTTTGTTGGCCATCCATACAATCAAAAACATGTATTATGAAACTGTGCCTAAGATATTTACCACTGTCGGCAGTGGTAATTTTGTTTCTATTCATCCATCCATCCATTCAGAATCGAAGGTCTGTTGCAGATAACAGCTGCAAGAGAGTGCTCAAGGGATGACGTATTTTTGTAGGCCAACCAATGCCTATTAAAAAAGAGGCTGGGAGACAGGCGAGGGGTATGGGGTATTACACATGCGCTATAACACTGGAGCTGTGGTCGTGCGCTGCGATTGGCTCAATTTTGGCGAGTGCAAACCAGATTTTACTGCGCATGTACCCCAAAGATATGACGCGTTGGTGACGCGTGACGTCTCCTCTTTCCAACCTCCTTGAGGCCAACCAGGAAGTTTGCATCGCCCTGGGTTCCCTGCACAAAAAGCCAATAGGATTTTTCCATTGGGTTTTGGATTATTGCAGAAAATAAGCTCTGTAGAAAACACACGTTTATGATACTTACACGTTTTGTTCAGCTAAGATAATCTCCAAAAATGAACACCACTTTTATGATCTTTGAAGCGGGAATGCAATCGCAAGAAGTAAAAAGCTAACGTTAGGCTTTAAACAAACTAGAGCATGATCGCATGAGTGCGAGTATACACAACGAGGCTGTAAAGGCGGACGAGTCGGCGTTTACTAGTCCCTTTTTTGTGACACATAAAGGCTTAAAAATTCACAAGTGGGGTATTTATTGATGTATTTTATGTCGTCGAACAAAATGTTAAAATCTCTTCAGCTTGTGTTAACCACAGACCTTATTTCAGGCATCTAACTAAAAACCCCATTCAAAAAACCCCATTGACTTTCAGACAAGGGAACCAGAAGTGCTAAAATGCTGACTCATTTCAGGGTTTAAGGACTCATTCCTGTAGCACTCTATGGACCTTTGGTTTTGAATGGATTCTGAACTTTGTTTCTATATTGGCATAAAGATAGTCAAAATATAGAAAATACGGTTAGCTCATAGGGATGCTGCTAAACCACGTCACACCGCTTGTCAAAGAGATGTTAAACTTACCCAAACATGAATACATGAACATTAATGCTTATACATTTTTTAAATGTCTATTTGACATCAGTGACTGTCATTTCATAGAATTATGGATCATAATTTGGATTTTTTTTTTTTTTTTTTTTTTACAAAAATCTTAAACTCCCTTTCATGTGCCGGTTTACTGGACCAGTTGATTTAATGAAAATTTTACTTTTTTTGTTCTTTTGTTTTGTGGTAATAATGACTCCACTACCCACAATACCATGTGGTAACACCATTAGTGTTGTAATGGATCTATTTTGTCTGTTAAAGCTCTTATTATATTTTGTCATGGAGGCTAACGTGCCTTTACGTTTGCATCATGTTCATGTTTTATATCAGATCTATGTTACAGTGTAAAAGCCCAAATCTGCTCTCTCTCTCTGCTAACATTCACCGTGTTGACTGATGGTAATCCATTAGCATCATCCAATCAACCTGTTAAATGTTGGTGAATTTCTTTAAAACAACACGCCGTCATCGCCGCTGCTGGTGCAAAGGAAACATTACTGTCTGAATATTACCACTGCTGTCTGAAGCTCCCATTAGAAGATTAGGTTGAGGAAGAACACGGTCCAAAGACAGGCAGGTGTTTTATCGTCATGCACAAAATGCTGTATTGCCATTAAGTATTGAAAAGTCATCTTATTTCTTTCTTTCCTCGATCGCAGGGCAAAGCATTTATAACGAAAGCATGATTGAAATGAAATGTGATGTTGAGAGTGTAATTGAAGTCTGTGCAGTTTGGAAACATTGATTCATAAAATGTATAAAATTATTTGTGTGATTGATTGACTGCATTTAAGATCACTATCTCTCTCTCACTTTTTCACTGAGACATTTGTTTTATTTTGGTTTAGTTTATGTCAGAATTATATTAAATAAGGGAATGTATATGTCTATAATTGGGGAAATCAGGCCATTATTGATAGATTCTCTTCTATTTAATATGTTACATCCTATACCTTTGTGGTCTCCCAGTCTCACTAATAAGCACTAAAAGGTAGCAGCGACTTCAAAAGTGGTTTCAGGGAGCCAGAAGTGTGGCTAAGGAATACAAATTGAACAGTGCTGATAATGTTCTGTATATACAGTAATTGTATATGTATGCAATATGCGCCAAAGATCACAGGCAGTGTGCCACGATATGTCTGCTCTGAGGTTGTCAAAATTAGATTTGCACATGTACTGTATAACTAATATCATAATAACACACTTACTGGATAATTTATATAAAACTATTTAAAAAGAGATATTCTTTGCTACTTAGTTGGCCACATTCTGTTTAAACCCGGTTACTGTGTACAGTTGCAGATAAAGATCAGACTAATATTATTAGTATAATACTATTTTCAGAATTAAATTCCAGTGGCGTCTGCCTAGGATTGTTTCCGACTCGCGTGATCCAAACATTACCAATAACTCCAGAGCGTTAATAGTCGAAATTTGTTTTAAAAAGATAGATCCATTTTAATGTGGTCAGATGATAATCTCTCCATTCAGAGGCTTGCAGGAAGCAAACTTAAGCCCTCAAAGGTAACCACGTTCAAGTGATATGATCCAAAAAATTCCCAAATGTATAATAATTAATTGAATAAAAGGATAAAAGGCAGTTTATTTTTTACATAATTTCAAGAGACAAATATAACCGCTAAACAAGTTTGTCACTTAAGAAAAATCATGCCGTGTAATTTGGGTAGCAAGTATGAATTTTATCTTCCGAGACGTCTAAAACATTGATCAGCAGAGACTCAAATCACTCAACACCAAATATTCTTTAATTATCTTCTCATTCAACAGTGGCTGGACCAATAATTCCCACTGATTTGAATACATCTTTATTCAGACTTATTACACGGTGTTGTTAAATACTCGATTCTGATTGGTTAATCACGGTGTTCTGCGGTCTGTTATTTCTTTATAGCAGACAGTTGCTATGTATAACAGACCGTTTCTATGAATAACAGACCGTTGCTATGAATAACAGACCGTTGCTATGGGCACTGTTCGGATGTCGGACTCTGGAGGACCGTTTTTGTGTCAAATTGTTGATTTCTTAAGTAAGTAACTGTGTAATAAGCGGGATAATGTACAGCTAGCGGGTTACTGTTGTGAAAGAATCCCCTTCAGGGCGATGAGAGACCCCTTACATGTATATGTGATGAATCCATCACAAGGTCATAAACAGATATTTCCAAAAAGAATGAGCAAACAATTATTTTCTCTCCCTGTATTCTAGTATTATGACCTACAAGGGACTTGCTTTCGCTCAAACAAAAAGATTTAGTTATTTGTGTGCAGTCAAAGTGAGCTTGTGTGGTTGGATGAGGTTTAAAGGGAAGTTTAGTCATTCATCAATTCCATGCAAGTGAGAGTAGGCGGACGAGGATGTTGGAGGTCATCAGATGCCAGATAAACTCCCTTTGATTTGATGGACAGAAACTTTACATAACAGGCTTCCGTCACTCATTTTGCATAGATATCATGAGGATATTATCACCATAATGCATATATTCTAGATATAAAAGATATGGATATGATAAGAGTACAGGCCACACCTCGCCACACTTGTTTGTGCGTTTGAACTTGCTGTAAATAACTTGTGTTCCCTGTGAATATGTCATGTTGCTGAGTCTTGCAGCAACCTGTCACTTAAATATTCACCTATGCGATGAACCATTTGCTATTTTCTGTGACGGCATGAGCCAAATAGTTGCAGTATTTGGATGGGGATGTCTGATGGATGTTGCTAACAGAAAGGACATCAAGTATTCATTACTACCCCAGTAGAGTATATAACAGTAGGTAGACTATAATCTGATTGATAAAAAAATCTGTAAATCAGTTGTCATATTTATAAATAGCCATAAGTAACCACACAGTTTAGCATCAATTCAGAAAATCTTTATTAGACTCCATCTATCCTTTTGTTGTCAAAAGTACAAGAACACCAATAATGTAGCAATGAACAGTTCCTGACACTATTAGCTAGCTTTCAAGTCTTCCAGTGCAACGTGTTTTTGCTAAATTAAATCATTTCATTCTGCTTAATAATTTCATTCCATATTATCAAACAGAGTAATTGTCAAATTCAGCAATGAGCGTCTTGAACTGGTCAGTGTTACATTCTTTCATCATCACAAATCCATTTAAAACCTGCAGCTTGAACAAGACTAACAGTCCAAAGAATGGACAAAGAAAGGTCAATGGTGCCTGCTACGAACGGACAGAGCTGTAAATACCAGGAGTCAGTAGTCTGTGAACTTTGAAATATGATGAGAAATTTCCTGACACAATTTTTTTCTCCTGTTTTTCATTTCTTTCATTTTAACAGACCTTGAATTTTAAATATTCCTTGTAAAATAAGTAACTTAAAATGTACATACATGTGACTTCTTTTTAGCTGCTTTTTTTCAAAGTGGGAAGGAAGAAGAGAAGCGCTAACAGCAAACAGTGGTGTAAAAACAGAACAGACAACAATTAAAAAAAACAGGATGGAGAAACAATTCTACAATGACTGAACCATGTGGACCAAGCCCTAACTGTTGCATAGTAAGACAAAGGTCCTGGTAGGTGTCTCTAGGCCAAGTCCTCTTCGCCCTCCTCTTCAAACTCGCCCTCCTCTTCAGCAGTGGCGTCCTGGTACTGCTGGTACTCGGACACCAGGTCGTTCATGTTGCTCTCCGCCTCTGTGAACTCCATCTCATCCATGCCCTCGCCGGTGTACCTGAAACAAGTAAATACATTTTGACAAATTAGCTTAAGTCTACTGGTGAAGTGTATTATTGGGTTATGAAATTATATTCGTGCATGAAAATGTTACTGTGTGAATTCTGTTGAAGAACAGGCCACCTCTCCCCGCTGTCCTGACTTCAGTCTCTCTTTTTTACTCACCAGTGGAGGAAGGCCTTGCGGCGGAACATGGCGGTGAACTGCTCTGAGATGCGCCTGAACAGCTCCTGGATCGCCGTGCTGTTGCCGATGAAGGTGGCGGCCATCTTGAGGCCGCGGGGAGGGATGTCGCAGACGGCCGTCTTGACGTTGTTCGGGATCCATTCCACGAAGTAGCTGCTGTTCTTGTTCTGCACGTTCAGCATCTGCTCGTCCACCTCCTTCATGGACATGCGGCCGCGGAAGATGGCGGCGACTGTGAGGTAGCGCCCGTGGCGTGGGTCGCAGGCCGCCATCATGTTCTTGGCGTCGAACATCTGCTGGGTGAGTTCGGGAACTGTCAGTGCCCTGGAAAAAAGACAGACAATTCAATTAGGATTTATTTCAAATGCATTAAAAATACAAACTGATGATCTAGTCTCGAAAAAGCAAGCTCCGTCCTCTCTACCTGTACTGCTGGCTGCCTCGGCTGGTCAGGGGGGCAAAGCCCGGCATGAAGAAATGTAGCCTGGGGAAGGGCACCATGTTGACAGCCAGTTTCCTCAAATCGGCGTTGAGCTGGCCGGGGAAGCGCAGGCAGGTGGTCACCCCGCTCATGGTGGCTGAGACGAGGTGGTTGAGGTCGCCGTAGGTGGGCGTGGTGAGCTTCAGCGTGCGGAAGCAGATGTCATACAGGGCCTCATTATCAATGCAGTAGGTCTCATCGGTGTTCTCGACCAGCTGGTGGACGGACAGGGTGGCGTTGTATGGCTCCACCACTGTGTCTGACACCTGGAGTGAGGGGGAAAGAGGAGACAAAGGGAGAAACGGCATTAAAACACAGAGAAGAATGTAGAGGGACAAATGTTAAAAGTATTTCCCTATATTATGTGAATTAACCTTGGGTGAAGGCACCACGCTGAAAGTGTTCATGATGCGGTCTGGATACTCCTCTCGGATCTTGCTGATGAGCAGCGTGCCCATGCCGGACCCGGTGCCTCCTCCGAGGGAGTGCGTGAGCTGGAAGCCCTGGAGACAGTCGCAGCTCTCCGCCTCCTTCCTCACCACATCCAGGACAGAGTCCACCAGCTCGGCTCCCTCGGTGTAGTGGCCTTTAGCCCAGTTATTACCCGCTCCGCTCTGGCCTGTGTTAACATGCAAATACAGTAATCTATCACAAGCTGCGGTGTCAACACCTCCTTGGATTTACATGGAATATGACTTCCATCATACTTGCAAAGTCATGCAGAGCTTACTCGCAGTGACACTGAAAGAGACTTTACTCTTGCAGGACAGAGGGAAAACTACTTCACAGATACACAGCTGTAAAGTCAGAGTGACTCTAGATGCTTAATCACAGTATGGCAATTCCATTAACCCAAGTTAAAAACACACATCATTTGTTCACATTTAAATTCTCACCAAAGACAAAGTTGTCTGGTCTAAAGATTTGGCCAAAGGGACCAGACCTCACAGAATCCATTGTGCCTGGCTCCAAGTCCACCAGTACTGCACGGGGGACATACTTGCCACCTGGTGATTGAAAGATATGAAAAAATTTACAACACACAGTGCTGAAACAATTAATCAAGCAAAGACCTGCTGGCTTTTCTCCTTTTTAAAAAAAAAAAAACACACATTAAATACTTTGCCTTTTGAAATGTTGACCAAACAAAGAAAGACACATTTTGTAAGCAGAATTATTTTCACACGGGTTGGATGGCATTAGAGTTGTTCCGATACTAATACCAGTATTGGAAATGTGTCCAATACTGCCCAAAAATTCAGTATCGGCGAATACGCCAGTCTATGCACCGATCTGATACCTTAATTTATTAACCCTGAAAAAAAAAATCAACTGGTTTAACCAGAAATCTATTTTTCTTCGCTGCTCCAAAACCATAGCCTTCACTGTGATGTCGCCCTGGATGTATCATGGCTGCCACTGGCAACTACTGTCCACTATCCATACGTGGTCGGCAGCAAACACCTGTTTAATAATAATAAATAATTATAATAAATAAATATATATATATATATATATAAATATATAATAAATAATTATATATATATATATATATATATCACCCTGGTATCAGATTGATACTCGGTATCGGCCGATATCGGTTTTTAAAGTTAAATAAAAAAAAACGCAGTAAGAAAGTCAGTCACTTACATAAGGCCACAAACTATCACAAATGTTAATGCTTAGGCCTTCATATTTGTTTGGGATATATCATCATGAGCTGGAGGTTTTGTTGACTCATGGTGTCATGGAGACGGTAACTAGGAAGGAGAGTCCAGCATCATGGCTTCAAGACTGATATCTATTGGTTTCCAGTGGGGATAAAGATGCTGGATAGCAGCAGGTGTTATGTTAAAGTCTGTTCCCCCGTCGAAGATGGTCTCCCTTGGGTAGTTAGGCTTAGTGATACTGGTTGGTTCCGGCTGAGGTAACGTGAGGAGGGAGCACCTATCTAACAATTCTTCTGCGTAGTATTGAATTACCTCGTCGTCTCTCCCTTTAAAGTAGCTCACGTTACATTATCTACGTTAACTCTGTAGCTCGGAGCCCATAGCAACGTGAAGCTAACCTGTCGCCTCGTTGTAACTAAGTGAAGCTAGGTAAGCTAACCTGTCGCCTCGTTGTAATATACGTTGATTCTCTCCAGCTGCAGGTCGCTGTCTCCGTGGTATGTCCCGGACGGGTCGATGCCATGCTCGTCGCTGATCACCTCCCAGAACTAGAAGAAAGAGAGTTAAGCACAACGGGTTAAATTACCTGGCCAGCTAGCATGACTTAGTCAAACCCACTGGTGGTATGCTAATATGCTAATAGCGTTGATGCTAATTAAGCTCAGCCCGCCCAAATCTAATCTAACATTAATCACTAAGTTAACTCTTCACTTTGTTAACCAAAGCGGTTCTAACCTTCGCTCCGATCTGGTTTCCACACTGGCCCGCCTGCAGGTGCACGATTTCCCTCATGTTGGTGGTAAAGTATTAACTTAAACAACAACGACACGGAGACGGATAAAGCTGTTACTCTCTTGTTCTCCAGCAACGGACTGACCTGATGAGTAGGAGCGTTGCCAAAGGCACCCGGCCGACGGCACACCAGACATCTGATTGGTCGAGAGAACTCCAAACCACGATTTTTCGACCAATGAGATGTCAGTCAAAGCACAGCAGACATCAGATTGTTCGAGAAAACTCCAAATCTTTTTCTCGACCAATGAGATGTCAGTCAAAGCACATCTGATTGGTCGAGAAAACTTTTTTAGTTTTTGATTGGATAATACTGTGAAAAATCCGTTGTCATGGTTAAACACAATAGAATCACATCAGTGTTTCTGCAGACACTCCCTTTCAATGAAAACACAACAACAAGAGATCTTACTATGATTTACATTTTTGCCTTTATCTCTAAATACATGAGCCTCCCTGCTGATCAAAATAAGAGAGGTCATAATAGATTAAATAGACAAACATTGAGGCACATTTTCTATGATGATGTAATGATAATTTAGTGTGATTTCATGTTTATTAAGTAGGCTATCTGACTAATCTAACTAATCCTACAAGTTAGGTCGCCATGGAAGAAGAGGAATAAATAAATAATTGTTGCAGCTTCCTTTGCCACAAGAGGGTAGTGGAGAGCTTTATAACATAGACCTGCTCACCTCACCTGATGCACTAGGGTGTTTCTAGATAGATAGATAGGTAGATAGATAGTAACTTTATTGATCCCGAGGGAAATTCAAGTTTCCAGCATCACAGTTCCACAGTGCAAAACATGTTAGTAAAAAGGCAGTAAAATAGTTAGTAGTGCAAAGTACAAAGTACAAAAAAAATATACCAGATATAAAAATACAAGGAGATGAAGAAAACTGTTAAAAGTGAATATATGTCAGGGTAACAGCTGTGATACACGACTATTAAAAAAAGTGAATATAGTGCAGAAGAGACTGTTAAAAATGAGTATAGTGCAGGGTAACTCCAGTAGCTTAGTCTATGAAAGTGCACTGTGTGCATTATTCTTCATACAGTCAAGGGATTTTGCTGGTATAGGTGTCAGTTCATTCTTCAATCTGTTGTGGCCAGGGGCTGACCTTTAGATATTTACATCTGGGAATAAAATATTTACCACATAAAATAAAATGATTTAACTCAAATTCCATTTTTTTCCCTTCTCGATAAATAATCCAGCTTTAACATACATCATGCACATTCAGTGGGTGCAGCATTATTTTTTAGATTGAATGACTGTAATTAACCAAATCTAAAACTATAGATCTTGCTAGAAGAGAGCCTGATGGGACAAGCCTTGTTTCATTCCTCTGCTGTGGGGCCTATAGAGTGTATTGTAGTCACATCTGGGGCTCAGAATCTATCTATCTAAATTTTGAGAATATAAAACTAAGAATCTGCAGATACCTGAAGAAAGTGGCTTGTATGAAATTTTACGAGGTGAAATTGGATCTAGAGGAGCAGTCTCCAAGCTGAAGCGGAGAGGGATTTCCAAGTCAAAAATGATGGGATTACATGAACAAATGAGCAACTGTGGAACTACAGCATATTCACCTTGAGGAAATAAAGGGATGGAGTGACACATACTCAGAAGGCAGGCAAACAAAACCTGAGGGTTACTATCGAAAAAGGGACAGCTAAATGGGGGAATACGTCTTCCCTGCAGCACAAGTTTTCCCTGGGTAAGAGGTTGATACAAGTACACCTGTGATCCAGCAAAGGTGTGAATGTCATGGTAGTGAGTGTCATGATATAATGATGATTTCAATAAAGCAGTGGGTGTTAACTAAATCCTACATGTGTCAAAGTTGTATTCTGTTTTTGCTGAGATTGTCTGAAAGTAATGGATTCACCTCCATGATTATGATTGATTTTAGACGCTAGTTTGTGGCATGGTTGGGTTGCATTTAGGGCTGTCTTGACCTCTGACCTCAAGATATATGAATGAAAATGGGTTCTATGGGTACCTACGACTCTCCCCTTTACAGACATGATAATCACGTGTAGTTTGTGGCAAGTCTGTGGATGGCCGTAGCCATGATACTATGATGGAGAGTTTTCAAAGACACACCAGAACGTCTTGTTATCTCTCTGAGTTAGATCTGCACCCATTCCTCTCCTTCCCACTTCCGTGTGAGTCTGCATAAGACCAGTGCCATCTATGCCAGCTGACAGCCAATCAGAGAGCCTGCTACATCCCATGTGGCTAATTTGCATTGATTCGCCTCGTTTTATTAGTGGAGGACCGAGAGGGACACCTTAAAGCTAAATGCAGAGGCTGAATGGAGAAGCTACATGACTCAGCAAATCCAATAGCTAATATGTTTAGTAAAAGCGTAAGGGAAATGCTATTGCAAACGGGAAAAGAAGTTGCCTTTTAAATGCCTGATTAAAACCAGTATTCTTAATTCAATTTGTGAATCCAGTTATTTGTTTCTCTTTTTAAACTGCATTTTCAAATAGAATTATAAATTCCATTATTTATTTATTAATTCATTAATGCATTATTAAATGATGTACTTATTGACTGTGTTATGGTGTTTTTGTAAATCCCTTTTTAATTTGAACTATTTATTGATGGATTAATATTTCATTTGTAAATTCTTTTCATAATTCTTCTTTTTATTGCCCATTAAAATGTCAAATAATGAAATACTTTGTAATTTTGTCCATTTATTGATAGATTAATACATTAATTTGTAAACACATTTGTTAATGCCTATTTTTTATTGTACAATTAATAAATTAATTTGTAAATATTTATTAATGCCTATTTTTATTTTATAATTAGTTATTAATCAATTAAATGCTCTATTACCATTTATGTGACTCTTGTGGTCCTCCATACATGGTACAGTAATACATTTTGATTCAAAGCCAAAGTTATTATTTTTGTGACCATAACCAACAAATTTACTATTTTTGTTGAAAGTTGTCAGTGTAAAACATTGTAAATGTAAAGTACAATCAGTCTTTATGACAATAAATATAAGATAGAAAGGACAATAAAGAAGAAAAATATTGAAATAAAATACAATAAATTAATAATTACAATTTCAAAAAGACGAAAAAATGCAGATTCTGGTATTTTCAGACATAGTTCGAATGTTTAAATAAATAAAGCTGTCATCCATGATGGAGAAGGACTCCCACCCCATGCAGGACACCATCTCAGCACTGGAGAGCTCCTTCAGCGACAGGCTGCTCCACACAAAGTGTGTGAAGGAGCACTATCACAGGTCCTTCCTTCCTGCAGCTGTCAGACTCCACAACCAGCACTGCTCCCAGTAGACCACAACCAGCACTGCTCCCAGTAGACCACATACACTTACACACCAAAAACTGACAATAACTGCACTATACTGTATACTGACTGTGCAATAGCATTATCATTATTACTACTCAGGTGTAATTCATACTGTGCAATATTTTCAGGTGGAATTTCATTTCATTCTCACTGTGCAATATCATTTTCCACTTGTGCAATTTTGTAAATAGTCTGTTTATTGTCAATACTGTATATACTGCTCCTATTTTTATACTTCCTTCTATTTAAATGGTTCATATTTTGTTAAACTTTGTTTAGCTCTTTTTTTTTTACTGTGTTAGCTGATGCTTCTTGTTTTTTGCACTATCCCCTTTGCTGCTGTACACTGCAAATTTCTATAATATCTTATCTTATCTTATTTTGGTAAGCCCCCTATCGTCATACGACGTCATGTTCCTGCGACTGTTTATATGCGACACACCATCATGGCGCTGTTTCCAGCTTTTGCAGAAGTCGAGAGTAACAACGTTGAAGATTCGTCTAAAGGTGATAACTCCTTCGTGTAATAACCGTTTTAATATGGTTGTTATTCGCCTCAACACTCTTCTAGTCTTAAGTTTGAGAACATAAACTTGTTGAGCCACCAGATAGCTCATATATTAGCTCATATTGTCCTGACGACTGACTGCTGTTGAAGCTCAATGACAGAGCTTCTGTCCACTCCACGGTTACCTCTGACAACCAGGAGACCGTCTGACTATATATATATGATGCTGGTGTCACATCCGCAAAGCAAACAAGGCGTTATTGTTGTCTTGTGCGTTAGCAACAACGCATACCGGATTGAAAACAACATAAATCCGCTTTCTTGCATAAAAACAGGGACCAAAATATGTCAATACATCCTTGATGATATTCTATAAGGCGTGTGTTTCTGCTGAATGCTTTGGTTTCTAGTTGTATTTGTCACTGGTGAGATTACATTGTCTTCTATTCCACATATTGTGATTTTTTTTATTTAGTTTTAAGGGAAAACATCTTCCTTTTGTCAAAGGTCAAAGGTCAACTTTATTATCCCACAAGGGGAAATTCATGTGGTCATATACATGTCTCATAAAAACAACATATAAAAACCTCACACACTTCCCAGGATCCTGCGCACAGTGCAGTCCCATGCACACTCCCCCCCTCCAGCGCACACACACACACACACACACACACACACACACACACACACTAGCAGAACATCCAGTACAATACCGCCAGTACAAAAAAATACACCCTCCACAATATAAAATATAAACTCTATACAAAGTGCAATCCGACAGTCTTAGTATACAGAGAAACACCGTCCAAAACAGTATACAGTATAGGGTGGGCTACAGCCTATTTACCTCTCGTTTAGAAGTCTAATTGCCGTCGGCACAAAAGATTTGCTATACCTCGTTGTTCTAATTTTTTCTGCAGGAATCTGCTATTTGATCTGCTACTCCTTTTGAATTTCTGATGGAGAGGATGGGTAGGATCGTTGAGGATCTGATCTGCTTTTTTTAGAATAAGGTCCCTATACAGCTGTGCTGCAGACACCTGATCGATCCCAATGATCCTGCTTGCTGTCTTGATCATGCGCACGCATATTACCAAAGGTGCAAATCAGACCGAAAGACAGAACGCTCTGCAAAACAGTATCAGGTAACAAGTGTGTTTACATGCACTCTAGTATCCTGGCTTTGAGTGTTGTTGGTTATGATCATATTCGGGACATGACCTTTACATGGGGAACACAGAGAAACCTGGTTATTTAGCTCTATGCAGATATGATTCTAATACTATCCAGGATCCTGATCCTCTGTGGCAGTGCAGGCATGTCTTTGACTCATCCACATGCAGCAAATCTGTCATTTCTCTAGCAACTGTGTTTGGTTTCTGGCTTCCTAGACATTTTGATGTACTTACCCATCTTCTGAATTCAACTTCTCCAGCTAATCTTCAGCAATGCAAGACAAGAGAAATGTATCCCCCACATTATTAGTATTTGATGTTTCCACATGGGATTAGAAAACCCAGCTACAACTGTGATACTAACACTGCATGTAAATACACTCAGTGAGTGATACTCACCTCCTCCTGATCACTGAATAACAGTCTTTTTTTTATCCTCTCTCTCCTTTTAGAATTAGACTGGCTGAACAATAAGAGTTTTCAGACTGGAGATGCCCTCTCTCTTCACAGTCGGTTTATTGAGAAAACTAGTGAGAGGTCGAATGAGAAGGAAACAAGGTACAGATCAATACCGAAAGCTAGTTTCTTTCCTTGCAGACACAATACTGGACATTCTACTTTACATGTGCAACTTTGTGGTTTGTAGGATGTTTTCAATTTTCTCTTAAAAAATTTTTCCACTAGAAAGCCATTGTCAGTGTTTGACACATTTTCTGCCGTTGTTCTATTCAATTTTTCTAATCTTTTTACATTACGCATTTCTCCTTATGTTTTTCTTGTTTCTATATTCTTATTCTCTCTACTTGCATCTGTTTTTCTTCACTGTGAAGCACTCTGTTTAGATATTTGCTGAATGAAGACCGTTATTTTATCACTTTTCTAGTACAAGTTATTAGAAGTACTTGAAAATGAGTAAAACAAATCTTTGATTTTGCTTGAGGCAGGTGTTTAATGGGTTGTTTGCATCTCTGACTCGCATTAATGTTGAGTTCACTTTATAATCCTTAGTGCAGGCAGAGAGGTGAGCTCTGTGGAGGAGGATGAGCGTAATGTGGCATCCAAAAAGAAGAAAAAGAAGAGTGAAAAGAAGAAGAAAAAGAAGAAAAAACACAAGAAGAAGAGTGGGAAATATTCGGATAGCAGTGGGTCTGACTCTGAACCCATTTTCCCCAGTGACCTCAAAAGGGAGCAAAAGGCAGATAGGTATAGACGCACATTTTTACATCACACATGCTTACACTCTTAATCATAAGCCCCGTTTCCACCGCAGGAACTTTTCCCCGGAACTAAGAACCTTTTGAGAAACTCATTGCGTTTTGACTGCAGGGACCAGGGTCTAAATTAAGTTCTAGGGACATTTTATGGAGCCTTTTTACCCCCAAAAAAGGCTCTGGTCGGGGGGTAGTACTTTCTGAAAGTACCTGAACTTTTGTGGCTGGAGTTTGCAGGGATGACTGTCGCTGATTGGTGAAACACACACACACGGTCGCTGCTTCAACTGTACCGCTTGATTTAGGACCATTTTGGGACGAGGGGAGAGAATTTCTCTTTGTTTGATAACATTGAAAGTAAAGTTAAACGAATAAAAAGAAAGAGAGAAAAAAGAGAGGTTGCAAGGGCAAACGGTAAAGTTAGAACAGGGAGACAGCACGGTGGTGCTGTGAATTAGAGAAAGAATAGTTATTTTCCTCATTGATTCACAGCCGTTAAGTTCTAAAGCAAAAATAAATAACCATCAATCACTCAATAGATGATTTACTGTGGAGACAGACGCTCTTAGTTTCATTTTGCTCCATTGCATTTCATTCATTACATCCAACGTGCATCAGTAAATATATGCAGCAATAAATATCATCGCAGTGAGACAAACCCTAACATTTATTTTTTTTCTAAGGTTTATTTTTTTCCAACATTTTAGATGAAACAGGCGGGTACACTGAACTGCAGGCTGCAGAGTGTGTTTACTGCTATGACCAACAGCAGCCTCGTCCCATGTTGCGTTTTCATACGTCAGCAGACTAATTTGCCTAATCTTCGCAAACTTTAGACTGCAGTTGGCTGAAGGAACCTTTTAGTTCCTTGAAAAGTAGTTCCACTTTTGGTGGAAACCCATCTTTATACACAGTAGCACTGGCTTATCTCTGCTCTGTATTTATGTGTGTGCATCCATGCAGTCCCCAGGCTGCTCCGATAGCAAGTAGTTTCTCCTGGTTGGATGACCTCCAGTCGCCCGCAGAGCAGCCATTCTGTGTGGACCGTAAAGCAGACCCAGCCAACTGGACGTACAAGTCCCTGTACAGAGGAGACGTAGCCAGGTAACACGCACACATTTATTCATTTATATTCACACATGCATACTCTCTGTGTATGTGTGTCTGTCTTAGTGACTAAAAATGTAGTGGGTTATCATTTTGAAACACTTTGTGTGTTCCAGGTACAAGAGGAAAGGCAGCTCGTCCTTGGGTCTGGACCCCCGCAGACAGGGACTCTGCTGGGAGGTGTCGGAGTCAAATAAGAAACAGAAAGGCGGGGACAAGAAGAAATCAGCAGACAGATACTTCTCTACAGTCAGTCGCAAGCTGCTGAGGTCCGAGCCCCCTGTTCCTACATTACCTACGATTCCAGAGCGCGCCGATACCATCGCCCCCGCTTCCTTCCTCTCGCTCGGTGATGGTGAGGAGAACAAAGGAGGTGAGACTGGTAAGGAGGTAACAGACGGTGAAGGGGAAGACTTTACAATCTCAAAAAAATCAAGCAAAAACCTCAGCTGGTGTTAATGTGTCAATCCAGGTGACAGAGTGAAGACGTCATTCGTTAATCCTCTCGGTGTGTACGACTCCTCCACGGCCCTGTGGCTGCAGGGGAAGGGACAGCCGGAGCAGACAGAGCAGCAGAAGCAGGACACACAGACGGGACAGAGTGCAGCGCCTTTGGCCGGGAGGACTGAAGAGTTTAACAGGCGGCTCAGAGAGCAGCCAGCAGACACGCAGCTATGGATACAATTCATACGATACCAGGTATGAAGACTGTTTTTCTTACTATATAGACTACCGCTTTATTCTGCTTCACTTGCCTTAGGTTATTAATTATTCTAACTATTTGGTTCTATTCTATTGTAGTTATTATTATTCTATATATTTCTAATCATCAACAAATCCCAGGTTAAGACCAAAACCAACAATGTTTTAGCCCTTTTGGTTCCCTAGGCGAAATTCAGATTTGGAGCCGCCAGAGGCCAACATCAAACCTCTATATTGAGATTTATTTTCCTCCTCCTCTTCTCTCTGTTTTCTTCCTTGCGCACCTGAAGGCTTGGATCTTTTCAATATAAAGAAATAAAATGTGAAAATGCTAGGTATGTGCGCCTCTTGATCTGTCCGTCTAGTCGGGCTGTTGTGATGAGCACAGCACGGTGTACCCCCCCACACTCACATGCATGTTTTTAGGCCCCTTTATATTGTAACTTGCAATATGTACTGTATGTATGACACCAGTGAGATAGTCATATATCAGCCTATTATAATCATCAGATCCATCATTTATCTGAACTCTTCCTGTTTATTGCTTTTCAAGTCATTCCGTAAGTTCTAACTTTTAAACCGTCTCCTCTCCTCCCGCTCTCTAGGATGAGCTGAGTGCAACAGTGTTTGGAGGCGAGGAGGAGCAACAGGGCAGCGATTCGGTCGAGCGCCGCAAGTCTTCCTACAGAGCGGTCCTGGAGAAAAAGCTGAGCATCGCAGAGCGCGCAGTGGCCACCAACCACGGCTGCATAGCTCTACAGCTGGAGAGGCTCAGGATCTGCCAAGAGCTCTGGGAGCCCTCACTTCTGGCTAAAGAATGGAAGAAACTGGTCAGTCTACAGTCTTTATGTGTTTCCATAAAACTCACTCATCGTTTTGTATTTTGACTACAGCCGTGGTTTATTTTTTCAGGTTGGATTTTTTGGCCTAAAAAGAGTGCAAAATTGGCTGTGCTCTATTTTTTGTACAGGTTCAGTCAGGTTCACACTGCATTTTTACAAGCAAAGATGCTACACATTTGAATTAATCACTTTTCTATAACCATTTATTGAATCAATCCTTGAGTTCGGCAAGTTCTAAGACGGAAACATGTTCACCCAGACAACGCTGTGGTAGCGACCTGTTAGTCACAAGGTAGCAACGCCCTAAAGCATCCCCTGCTTTATGGTCTATTTGACTCTAAATGGGACCATAATTTACTAAATGAACATCATGCTGTATTGAA